>PVJL010003540.1:57304-154220 GCA_004026885.1 Lyroderma lyra | reverse complement strand
ATTACTATGCTATTCACCTGAAACCAATATAGTACTATATGGTAAATATAATTGGAAAATAAAAATAAATGAGAAAAAAATATTTAATAAATAAAAAATAGCATATACTAAGTGACTCTTAAGCTGATTAAGATATGCACTGAAGCTAAAATAAAATTGTATATTTTTTAGAAATATTTTTTATCTCAAAAGGGCTATATGTGTGGATTAAGTAATTTTATGTCTCTGTGTTCATTACCTAATAAAATATTTAAAAATAACAAAAAAGAAACCCAATAAAATGTTTAGGAATTAATTAACAAAAGAAATGTAAAACTCTGAAAACTACAAAACGTTTTTGAAAGAAATTAAGGAAGACCTAAGTAAATGGAAAGATAGCCTGTACTTATAAATGGAAAGCCTAATATGGTAAGGATGGCAATTCTACTTAAATTGAGTAAAGATTTATTATAATTACAGTTTCAGTAGAAGTTGACAAGCATATACTAAAATTCATATGGAAATGCCAGGGTATCAGAATAGCTTTAAAAAGTTTTTGGAAAGAGCAAACCTAGAGGACTCATTGTTTCCAATCTCAAAATTTCCTACAAAGGCTAAGTAGTACTGGTAGCAGAATAAACAAATGTTAAAGTTGTATAGTAGAAGATGTAGACCAAAGCAGGATTTTGGTCCATGCTCCTGAGTGAAAGATCCACTAAAACTATCCTTGACTGGGTGAGAGACATTGGCTGGGATCTCACTTTGCTGGAACTTGTTACTACTGAATCATTGATATAATTATTCATTGTACCACACTGTCCACCCCAGAGAATTCCTTTCGTTACCATTAAGAATTGTGCACAACCAGGTCCATGCACATTCTGTCTGGCATGTGGTTTAGAATAGCCTCAGGATACCACTGACCTGAAATGTCTCTGGGTCCTACATAATAACAACTTCCATGCCAACAGCAGCGTTGGCTTAAGAAACATCCAAACTGCTGGAGAATTTTTGTGAGTTTGAGCCAAACTGATGATGCACATCAGGGAGCAATATCTCAAATGGTCCAGAGAATAACAGCTTCTTTTATGCACATAAAATTAAGGAAGGAAGATAAGGAAGGTTACATGGAGGTGAGAAGAAACAGTTTGAGGACTGAATTACAGGATGGTTAACAAGATTACGTGCTTTCTTGAGGGTGCTTATAGTTTATTTCAAAAGTGTGTTAACCCAGATGTACAAAAACAATAGACAGAGCCTCCTTAAGGCAAAGTTAAACCTTTTACTAAAGAAGTTATATACCATGACATGCCCAGTTAGGATTTTATGATCAGATCACCCTGAGATGGTTACTTTCCCTAAAAACTCTTTTTCCTTCCACAGTAGGCTTGGGCAGCAGTGTGTTGTAAGTTAGAGAGAGGAGTTTGTTAAGAGCATAAGCTATGGAGTCAGACTGTCTGATTTTGAGTTCTAGCTCTGCTACTTCATAGCTAAGGGTCTACCTAGCTGACTCACTTTGCCTCCTATCAGCTAATTTCTACAACTACCTAAAAATATGAAACCCGTGGCTATTTTATAGGATTATTATGAAAATCCAGTGAAATAATACATGTAAAGTGATTAGAATAGTTTTTACCACACAGTAAATATTCATTTAATCTTAATTATTGTGGGTGAAAAAGAGACTGTAAAAATTTGACCCAAAGTAACCTCACAGGTTGATCTTATCACAAACTCCTAACTGGGAAAGTCATGTTGGGTAATAGACCCCAGGTCTATAAAAATATTTACTTTTGCCTTAAGTAAGCCCTGTCCATTGTTGTTTGTATGCTGGTTAACACAGCTTGGAAATGCCAGAAGTAATCCTCTTTGTTAGAACACTTGGGGGCCTAACCACCCTCAAGGGAGTACACCACCTTCTTAACTACCTTGCACCTCGCTTTCTCTTACCTTCCTGTGATCTTCTTTACCTTCCTTCCTTATTTGCAAAGGTATAAAGAAACTGCCAAACTGTCATTCTCCAGAGCATTCAAGATCTTGCTTCCTGTCATGTTATCAGTTTTGCTCAAATAAACTCATAAAAATTCTCTACAAGTTTGGGTGTTTCTTATGTTGACACTATTAATGTTATATGCCTATTAGCAAATGCTCCATATTTTGTATACATATCATGCATTAATAACGGTATTATTGGTAGATTTATGCTTTTAGAGAAAGCTCTGAAACCATAGACTGAAAGGTCAGTCTTTCACATACCTGTGAAGCTTATCCAATTTCAACCCCAACTATGTAATGCAGAAGGGAGGTAAAGGCATACAGTACTGTATCTGTTGACGTGCTTAAGGATGTCTTATAGAAAATTAATCAAAGTCATCGAAATAATTTTTTCTCTAGACTTCAGCATTTTGGCCCTTTAGTTCCTTGAGTGAGGTAAAAATGTGGCTAATGCTGCAAGCTAATTAATTACTCTGTGCACAAACACTAATTACAAAGAGATAAGGTTTAATACTAGCTGCAAGCAGCTAGCTAGGTTTTGAAAAGAGAAAAAAAAGAAACTAATTTCTTGGAAAGGAGGCTAAAAAAATAAGAATAATTGGATCTAAGCTAGGAAAAGCCATCAGGATAAAATATACCCCTGTTTCCTCACTTTTTTGATGAACTTGCAGCTTGATTTATACATCTCGTCTTTGCAGGAATAGTAGAATTGTGATAAACATCCAACCAAATATTCTTCACTGTGATGAAGGTCAAGAATGAGAATCTATTTTGCCAAAAGTTTTACCTATAATAGCATTCACTCTGGACTGATCTTCAAATACGGACCTCTCAAACCTGGTTAAGAAATAATTTCCTCATTTTTAACTCTCCCTTGACTTTTAGTTTAAACACAATGTAGTTCCTAAGACATACCTAGCACAATATCTGGTGCATGAAACCTTGTTGAATGAATGAATGAATGAGACTAATCAAGTATGACTATCTCAGTCTACACCTGAACCACTACTGGGACAAACAAAGCATATTCTACAAAGGGTCAGAAGGTAAATTTCATGTAAGAAGAAAAGCCTACACAGTTGTAAAAAGGAATTAACAGCGTGATACCATTTGAAAATTCTCCAGAAGGGTGGCTGCCCGAGTATATATTTCTAGTACTGCCTTTTTCTGTTGAGTGAAGTTTTACATGGTGTTGAAAACCTTATGTCTGGTTAAAATAACATTGTCTTCAGGAGATAATGTAAGAATATTCTTCAGGTGTAAATATTCCCATGGAGAAGACTTACTGGATTCATTCCACATTCCAAGAGGCTGAAAATTGCTTCTGCAATTGAGACAACTAATGGATTACATTGCTGGAGGAACGATTGTGTGATGTCTACAATTGGACATCTAGGTGTGCAGACTTGAGAGGAACACTGAGTGGGGTTTTGTAGCAGCTGTAGGATGGCATGAAAGCAGGGAGATCCTCAAGATGGGAAAAGAAGGAATGACTCTAAGAAGTCAGCAACCTTCTCCTAAACTAGGCATGTGGGAGGAGGTTCCTGGCTTCTTAATTAGTAAGAACCAGCTAGGACAGACCATCTTTAGAGAATGACAAGTCTGCATCTTGTGTCACTATTTCCCCTTCTCATTACTAGTGAGAGATGATTATAGAACATCAGCACCAAATATGTCGTTAGAAATCATCTAAACTAGTCACCTCATTTACAGTCATGATTAAGGAACTTGGACTAAATTATACATAAGTAGTCGATGACTAGAGACCCTGCTGTGGTGTTTTTTTCAATAAATCCACATACCCAAGTTATAATTCCTCTGCCTATTTTATTTCCTAAAACCTGCTGGTGTGAAAATTAAGAATTCCCAAGCTGAGATGCAAGTTACCTATAGCTGGCACCTTGTGGTCCAGTCTCATCACGGATGATCACTCTAAAGAAACACACACATCTTAGGATCAGAAGGAAATGACGAGCAATTAATACTCTGTAGTTATTCATAAAAAGTTATTTGTAACATTCTGCCAATGTTCCTAAAGACACTTTTCTCAAAGTCTCACTCATCACAATGTAGCTTCCCTAGTCTCTCTGCCTTTCTCTAGTCTCCTTGAAGCTTTTCTTTAAATCCAGGCTGTGCTCACTTTGACTATCTCAATTTCTCAATTTCAGTATTGGATCTCAATTTTCACACAGGCAGATTTATCTCTTCAGAAAAAAAAGAAATTCTTTCACTTATAAAATTCAATTATGTTTCCAAATTTCTTCAAATTATTGTCCTCACCTCTTACTTTCCACACAGATAACAAGATCCACTGACTGCGTGGGCAAGGACCTTGTTTCCTTAATATCCTATGAACTATCGTTTGTTACATTATAATAAGCAGTATTGATGGCAGATGTGCAAAGATGGTTTAAACACATGTACGAGAAGCTTATGATATAATTTTTCACCTATTTGTAATTTAAAAATAAAAGCTCTTTGAAAAATCTAGAACCCACAAAAGATATTTATAAAAGCATACAGCAAACATCAGAAAGGAATCTTAGAAACATTTCCTTAAGGTTAAGAAGTCAACAATTTTATCACCATTGCTCTTTAGCATAATATTGAAAGTTTTGACCAATACAGTATGACACTCCAAAAACTGACAAATAGTATTTTAAAGAAAGACACAAAACTGTTGCTATTTACACATATTATGATCCTTCCCATGGGAAACTCAAGAGAATCAATAGACTATTAGATACTTCAGATAAAAGATTATTAGATAAAAGACCAATGTGTATACATCAGTAATATTTTTACACTGGCATCTGTTGATTAGAAAGTGTAATTGAGAAAAAAGGTAGCATTTACAACAATAAAAATCTATAGCATGAATTAACCAATAAAAATGTACAAATATTATGAGTAAAATTATAAAATGTTATTAAAGAGCATAAAAGACTGAAATAATGGAGAGATGTGCCAGATCTAACGAAATGATGATTTAATGCTGTGACTATGTTGATTTTCCCTAAATTAAACCCAAAATATTTTAAAATTTCTATTGAAATCTGAGGAGGTGGGGAGGTAAAATTAGATAACCTGGTTATAAAATGCACATGGAGTAAGTAGTGATTGAAGAAGAAAAAAGAAAAATTTTCAAAAAGAATCAACACAATGATATACTATGATATCTTATAAAACCAAGGCAAGTTAAACAGTACAGAAATGGGTCAGAGAAAGACAAACAGACCAAGAATAGTTTGGAAAGTCCAGAAATATACCCATGGGTATGAAATTCCATTTGATAATAGAGATAACATGACGGAATTGTTTGATAAATGGTGTCAAGAAGTCTGTTACAATATGAAGAAAAGTAAAACTGAATTATACTTCAAAAAGTAAACAAATATTTCAGATAGGTTAAAAATAAATAAATAAATAAATAAATAAAAAATAAATAAATAAAATCAAGGGTAAAACTATAAAACCATTTGGAAAAAATATACATGAGAAAGGAAAAAGATTAAATAAGACACTAACAGTAAAAACCATAAAAAATTTTTTATGGATTTGAATATGCGAAAATGAGGCTGTATATAATTATATTGTGAGAGAATAAATGTTCATACACATAATTAATAATGATATTGGTGTATATTACTAATAAAGGATCAATATATAGGGTATCTGCAAATCCTATATATATGTAAAAAGAAAGCAATCTCCATAGAAAACTGGGAAAAATAAAAATAGGTCATCCACAAAAGCAGTCAGAAATTGCTAATGTGCTTGTAAAGAGATGCCTAATCACACTAGTTATCAAATAAATGCAAATTAAAACAACAATGATACACAATATTATAACCATCTGATTGACAAAAATTAAAGTCAGATAAAATCACGTTCTGCTGAGGATGTGAAAACAGGAATTGTCAACTAGTACAGTTATTCTGAAGTGATCTGAAAGTATTTAATAAAAGTAAATATGTATATAACTAATACAGGATGTGAACTCCAGATAATTTCTCACACAGATACATAGAAATATGTATGACCAGACAAGCACATTCATCCCAGCCTTGCTTGTAATAGCTAAAAATTTGAATAGCCTAGTGTGCAAGAAAAATGTGTTATTTGGGAAGCAAAACGTTTTGTATGCGAGCTAAAAGAAATGTTCTAGATTTCTATCTAGCTATAAATTAGTCTATATGGATTGATGGGAGTTAAATGTCAACATGGATAAACCTCAGAAAAATTGTTGTGTTGAAACCTTAGAAGTAATATAATTCATTGTATGGAACACTACCAAAAATGTAAATTAATTACTTAAGAGTGGATATCTATGGGGATTAAATGAAAGAAACAAAAAGAAGAAGGAATATAATAAAACATAGAAGAGAGAATATGCACAGATGAATGACTCTAGAGTTACAAAAAGTGAGGATTAGGATCAAATTCATATCAGTGCACCTGAATTTACAAGGGCTGTCCAGAAACTATCCAGCCATGTATGAAAAAGAGACATTTATGACTGGATGCTTTCCTGACGGCCTCATGCATATGTATACACGTGTGCAGATATATTTTAGAGTTACATAAGAATATGTTAATTTTTTCAATTAAATACACTTCAATTTTTATTTTAAAATGAGTTCACATTTTCTTCCCTTAATCCTTTTGACAGGTAACTTGAAGTGCACTGTTTTGCACTGGTCCACGTGGAGGCTCCCTGGTCACCCGTGTGTCCCATTCTCACAGACTGAGTACAAAACCCTGCTGTCAGAGTGGTTTGTCACATTCAAGATGTTCTGTACTTCTCTGCAAAACCGGAGATCTCATTGAAGTTTTCACGCCACAGTTCATTCACACAGATACATCAAGTAGCCGAGCTGATATTCAGCTGGTATACAGAGTCTGTATCTGTCTTATTCACATATCTTCCCCGTGGGCGAAAGCTATGACAATTTCAGGCCGGTTAACTCAAAGTCTGTTCCTTATTTGGTTTTGCTCAATCTTGGATCTTTATAACCACAAAAAATATTTATCAATTTATTAAAACATATTTTTTTCTGAGTTCTTACAATAGTAAACCATGCAGAAGGAAGATGTTCTTTTTTCTATTGGAAGTACTTTAATCCTTTGGTTCACTAGTCCACAATTAAGGTATATTCAGCCACCTGGGATTGTCTAGGTGTATTGCAGATGACTTTCCCTTTACCTAGGCAAGCCTTGGAAATTTAATTTCTTAAAATAAGTGAAAACATCACAGTGACAATTACATTGATATTCACTTCCTTTTTCTGTGATTCAGTCAAATTTAGAGGATCCAGATAGGGTTCTGGGATGGCTGTGCCTATTTCCCTATTCCTTCTGTAGACTAACATCTCCTGTGAATAATGAGGTGGCCTGGGAATTGAGGGAGGTTGGGGAGATTGCCCAAGGGAATCCATGTGACAACACTCTGTGTTGGTGTCCTACATTGTATCTCATCCACAGAGTACCATGCCATCAAGGTCCTGGATCAGGGCCTCCAGTCTCTTACGTAAATGCTGTGGGTTGAAGAGCTGGAGTTGAGGATGAGACAAAGCTGATTTTCCAACCTGGCTTTCCCTCTATTTTCAAACTGTGTTCTTGGCCATAAAATAGAAATAACAAAATAATTATTAGTATCTTACATGGTCTAAAAGCAATATAACATAGTATCTATTAGTTTGGGCACAGATTTATTTGGTCCTGGAGTCAATTCTCAAACTTGCTTTACTAAGTATTATTTCCTGGACAAGGTGATTAAATGCTCTTTAAGTTTTATTCTTATCCGCAAAGCAAGGATAATTTAAAACTTCCTATATTATGTGTAGTTGTGAGGCTAAAATTAGATAGCTCAAGTAAACCTGTAAACACAGGGCCTGACACCTAATTAGAACTCTAAAAATGTTGGCAAAATTATTATAATAGTTGTTGTAAAACATTGAAATAATAGTTATTTTTGCAAATCACTGAGCATTATATCTGCTATCAAATGAACCCTCAATTAATATTAGTTCTCTTCTTTTCTCAGTAACCAGAAAACATGTCTATAATTTGCATATAACTTAAAAGAGTGCTTTTTCACAAAAACAAACAAACAAACCAACAAAGACTACAAATAAATAGTCCTGCTCTGAGGAATTACATAGTCTTGTACTTGTTGTAAGGTTTTCTAGACAGCTCTGTAAATAGGATACTTCAATCTTCATCGAGAATACAGCTAGTATTTCCCTATAAGAGAAAAATGCCCCAAACTCTCCCAAATACAAACTAAAGAAATGAGAGAAACATATCAAAACTGTCCTTTGCCTCTCCCACATTCCTTGCAGCTACTCTTCAGTCAAATGACAGAAGGAAAAGAAAAGTCTGATATTCTTTTTCATGAGTGAACAGAGCAAATCAGGTTTGACCTTAAACACCGAGAGGAGTAAACAGCCTTTCCCAGAGAAAGGGGAGATGCTGCTGCCCGGTACTGGCCATGAGAAAATGAATAGGAGGAAATTTGAGCCAGGGATGGAGAGCAGAGAGGAATGGGGAATATGAGAGGAAGGTATTGTCATAATAACTCTCTCAGATGTGGGTTAGAGTTTGATCTCACTCAGTCTTTTCAAATAAATTCCCTCCTTGAGGCTTCTTATTTAATAAGAAAGTCCAGATCACTCCTCTGACACCCCAGGGATCCAATTGAGGGATAACTCAAGCTGTCTCCTATTGGGACAGTTTTACAAGCATTATATTCTGACTGTACTTAGAGTGAACTTGGGAGATGAGAAATGAGCAGTGGGAAAATGTTGTCTGGGCCAAGCTAAAAGCAGAGAGCAAAATAATCTCTAGATGCTGCAATGAGTTCAAAGACATTAGCAGGGAAAATAGAAACACCTAACGTTCAATGCTTATCAGGGTTCCTGCAGGGCATTCCAGGTCCTTCTAACCAGGACTGTGGCTTGGGTTAACTATAATCATCTTCTGAGATGCTGTCCTCACTGAGAGAGGCAGGGACTTCAAGCACAATAGTTCTACTTGGTGACAAGTCAGGAGTCAGACTGGCCTTGGACATGTCTTTCATTTAAATAGTGTTCACACACTGTATTATGTGTCAATCTCTATTCCAAGAGTGGTGAATTTAATGGCAAATGAGTCTCTGTCCTCATGAATCTTTCAATTCAGTGTAGAAAGCATATACGGATATTGATAATCTCATAAGTCACAATAAGGCAAATACAAAACTAGAGATATGTGCACAGTCTATTGCAATCCAGAACAAGGGATTCAGCACGGTTGAAGCAGAAGAGAAAGGAGGGGAGTAATTTCAGGAGTGGTGTCTGCAACATGTGATATTCAGCTAAGAATGAAGTCAAATGAAGTCAATTCAGGGCTATGGAGTGACATTTAGAAAGAGTGAAGCAGTCGCCAAGGTCAGGGAAAATGTTGCATGAGAAGTGGTTCTGTCAAAGGGCAATATGTGAGGCAAGGAGGAGCCAAAGATGGATCTGGAGAGGCAGGAAGCGCCAGATGACGAAGAACCTGGACTTCATGTAAAGCGAGTAAGGAGTCACCAAGCGATGTCAGAAGAATAGTGATGTGATAAGATTCCTATATAAGAAAAATTTCTAAAAAGCATGGAGATAGACTGGAGGAGGGCATGGTTGAAAGCAGATAGATCAGATAGGAGAATATTGCAATAATTTGTGGAGAAATGATGAGGGCCTGAGCTAGTTGTACGTAGGACAAATTAATGTACAAGAAGGTATGGCTCTAATAAAATTTAAAAATTTTAAGAGGTAAAATCTTCAGGTTTGGGGTTATTGGTTGAAAGGAGCTTGGGATGGCGCATGGACTACGGTACAGAATACAGAAAGAATTGCCCCAGTCACATCCTGATGTGCTTGCCTTACACACACCAGTCTTCCTGCAGTGAAGGCTTTCTACGTGATCCTCTCCTGCTGGAGAAAGAAGAAAAGGAAGCAACTCCCTGCATGGAGTTTCTTAGCTCCTGGAGGATTCTATGGTGTATTGTTAAAAATACATATTTCTACATCCATACAATGGAGTATTATTTAGCAATAAAAAGAAATATGCTATCAAACCATAAAAATGCTTGGAGGAAACAAGTGAAAGAAACCCATCTACAAAGACTACATAAGGTATGGTTTTAATCTGTGGCAAAACTATGAATACAATGAAAAGGTCAGTGGTTGCCGGGGGCTTGAAGGGAGGAAGGAAGGGGGAAATACATGGGACACAGGGGAAGTCTAGGACTGTGAAACTGTTCTGTATGATACTCTAATGGTAGATACATGCTGTTATGCATTTGTCAAAACCCATAGAATGTGTAAGGCTGACATAAATTTTTGGCTCCAATAAATAATAACATATCAACATTGACTCATCAATTGTAACAAATGTACCACACTAATGCAGAGTGTTAATAGTAGTGGAATCTATGTGTGTGTGTGTGTGTGTGTGTGTGTGTGTGTGTGTGTGTGTAGTGGATGGAAGTAAAGAGGTATAGAGTAACTCTCCATACTTTTCACTCAATTTTTCTGTAAGCCTCAACTTTCTCTAAAAATAGAAGTCTATTACTTTTAAAAAAGTACGTATTTACCTTCCATATCTGCTTCCTAATTTATATAAGATTATTAGTGAAAGTAGTCTCAGCTCAACTCCAGTGTTACTTAGTTTTCTAGGATCTGAAATACACTTATTGGGGATGTATAGCAGAAAGCATAAATCATCTGGAATATTGCTTCAGTTCTGGAAAACTTCTTCAAGCTTTAGAGCCAACAAATCCTCCATTTGTTTGATTATTTATTTATTAGGACAGATGTTTACCTTGTATTGATATTAATATATCCACATAACCCTAGAATTCAGTTATTATTCTTCCCTATTCATCTTGTATATGCTGTTTTGTGAATCATGATCTTCAAGATGATAAAACAGGGACAATTTATTTAGTTTGGGTTTTCTAATTTCTCCCATCAGTGGTTTGGCAGTGGGTCCTGAAACAGAACAACCTCTTAGAATCCAGAAGGGAGAATTAATCTATAAAAATTCAATTAACCTATACAATGCTCATTGTGTCCTCATGGAACTTAATGAGAGTTTTCTTAACTTATTAGCTGCTTCACCTACTTCACATGTTATAGACTGTAATGATGACACTAAACAATCAGAATAATGCTGACAGGCTAAACAAATGAATAGGGTACATCCAAAAGTTGGATCCTTTAATCACATGTTAAAGACAGCCAAAAGAATCTCACCTGTGAGTTTCAGAAGCAAGGTGCTCAGTGATGGTGGGCTGTGAAGACAACCCATCACACCCTGGTTGACACAGGGATCTAGAAAGCTGCTCTATTCCCACTCCACTCCTGACTTCTTGTATTCACATGGGAAAAGCTCCACACTCTTGGGCTTTATCCTAAGAACTTTATATAATAAAGGCTATCTCAGAGGCAGGAGTCTCAACAAAATTATTGGAGAAATTTTTAAAGAAGGATAATGACTATGAATTATTCTAAGCTCTTCAAAGGAAGATCTCCATTTAGAGACCTGTATAGAATCAGGAGGTATTACATTGGACAAGTTACTCAGTGATTCCAAGTTCAATGTCTTCCCTCCTCATTCAAAACCCATTTTAACCACCAATTACGCATTTGGCACAAATTTATGGGGAGCATATTTGAAGGAAAAGAAGATGGATTTAGTTCGGGATGTTTGAAGCTTGAGAGGCCTATAGTATTTCTCAGTGGCGATGTCCAGCAGGCAGATGAGAGCAAAGCTCGATTTTGTAATTTCAGCATCTAAAAGGAAGTTTGACCTTTGGATATGAAAAAAGAATTCTGCATACCGAGATAACAGCAGTGGATTGAGGAAGGAACTTGGGGAACTTGTATGTGGGGGAGATAATCAAAGGAAGAGCAGGGAGGATCCCCCCTGAGGAGAAGTACCAATGGAACAGAGTGGAGAGGAGGAATATAGGAACATCAAGAAAGTCAGATTTTGAAGGGAGTGACGTGTTTGAATGCTGTAGCCGTCACAAGAATGATGATGACAGATTGGTTTGGGAATAATGGTGTCAGTGACCTTTGGAAAAGCAATTGCATGAAATGATAGGAGCTGAAAGTAAATTGCAGAGATTTGGAAATCAGACGGAAGACAGATGAGTAACTACTTCCAGTTACTAATTTGTTTCTGATAAATGTGGAAAATCTGTCTCAGAATTTGACTTTAAGGGGGACAAAAAAGGAAAAAGAAAGGGTGGAAATTAGAGAAAAGGGTTAGTGTAGAACAGTGAATTGATAAAAGATAGATGATAGATAGATGATAGATAAATTTTGGGAAAAGATACTTTTGTAGTGTTTCCCCTCTTCGCTGTTGCATGGTTTTCCTCAGCAGTCTGCAAACAGGTAGAGAGAAACTAAATGATTGTATTAAGCTAAGACCTGGGTGCAGCATTGTGACGAAGAGCTTTAAGGCCAAAGGAGAAGAAATAGTAAAATGAACCATGAAGTTTAGCTGAGGATAGGAGAAAATAAAGCCAGCTGGGGAACTGATATAGTTTGGAGACTACAGGTCTTGAGAGGGTCACAGAATTGGTCTTTCAGGAATTTCTTTCAAAATTCTTGTTCAAACATAAAATAATGGGAAGAAAGGGAAGGAGATTGTTATCAGGTGAAGGTGAGATACCAAAGCAGGTTGAGTTTCAGAGGTAGAATGTTTCCAGGTGATGACCAGATCCAAAATATTAGTGGATGTGAGTGGCTACAGTAGACAGGTGACAAAGATCCTTGAAAGCATTTTTAAGCTGGAGTTGGGGACGGGTTGTTGTCAACACAGTAGAAGCATTCAAGACCAAGGTAGGTCTAGGAGTAGAGAGCATTTCCATGCACTAGATGTCCCAGTTCTCAGTGAGGGTGGGGATGAGGGGTGGCTGGTAGAGACCAATGTCAATGAGGGCGGAGGAGAGAAAAGGAAATAGCTGAATTGTATGCATCAAGGGAGATATTCTAAGGGTGATTTTAAAATAATAGTTTGAAAGTCAGGGCCCTACCCATGCCCTTGAGGACTGTGAGAGGAGGAAGAGTGACAGGCAACAATGGAGAAGACAAAACAAAAGGCAGAGTCTTGGGTGGGTGGAGCAACTGTAACACTCTTAAGAGTCAGTTTAGGACTTAAGGGTCTTAATGCCCTTGGAAGTTTCCAGAAGCTCAGAAGTGTTTGGTCCCATGGTTTTGTAAAAATCCTCTGATCAAATTCTGCAAAGGGAGCATTACTTTTCTTGGTGGGGGATGTGTGGTGCAAAGGAAGATCATTTTTATATATGTGTTTTCTATTTATCTTTCAACTTTTGGCTAAGTTTTATGAATATAGGGTCCTGGTCTGTTTCACTTACTGCAGTAACCTCAGTGCCTAGCTCAGGTGCACAAGTACACTGAATAAATGCATGGGCAAATGAGAAAAAGTTGGCATGCTAAATAAGAAAAAGTCACGGCTCAGTGACTTCTACCACCCCAGCACAAAAATTTGTTCATGACTTTTAAAGTCTTTCCTGGCCCATAATGCACGTTGATGGAAATGCTTTGAAAGCTTGGAAAGGTAAAAAGTGCTACATAAAAAAGATTGGAGGACAGAACACCGTAATTCAGGAAGTCAGATAATTTAACATTCTTCATTCTATAACTGGATATGGGCATTATGATCAATTACTTGTCCCTGTTGTGGAAATATTCTTTAAAGTATATGTTTATAACTTGAGGCCACTACTAGATTTTATGCAGTCTGAGGATAGACTTTAGGTCAATACTTTCCTCTTTACCTCTCTACTGCTACAAGCAATCTATTAGTAACTATAGAACTTCCATTTACTATTTTTAAGTAAAGTAGGAGGCAAGGTAGAAAAAAGAGAAGCTAAAATCCCTGCCTTTGGAAACTTACAATTTCGTTGGGGGAAACAAGATTCACATCCTGGAAACGTTTGGCAAAAGGTATATAATTAAATACTCAATCCAGTATAATTAAATACTTTAGGAATCCAGTAGAGGAGAAAAGGGATCCTTGAGAAGACATCACAGAAAACTGGTAGAATTCTGACTTACAGAGAAGTGGGCATGAAGGATAGTTTCCCCTTAACATTCTCAAAATCCATCATTTGTAGTTTCGTTGCATTCCTTAGCTATTAACCAGTTACTCACAAAAGCATTTGCCAGTTAAAGAGCTTTTTAAGAAGTCACTTTGTGCAACATATGTGGAGTGGTAAAAAAAGAGTTAGAGAGAAAAAGCATGTGTGTGGGGGGGTGGGGGGTAGGGGTGGGGGGGTCGGGGAGAGGTTGGAACCAAAAAACAAGAAAAGCAGCCAAGTGGACAAGGGTGACTTTTGCCTTGATATGAAGGGGGAATTGGCACTGTTCCTTTTGTTTGTGGCCTTTTACTTTTGGCCCAGACCTGGCATTTAATTTAAATGTTATTAACCCATGAAATCTAATGCAGCAACTCGATTCTCCCAATTCAGGGTATTGAATTAAAGAAAACACTTGCAACCTTAATAAATAGCTTTGCAGAATATAACAAGGTTATTTCTCAGCTGGGTAAGTGTCAAGGTTACCTGCAGAAGTAAATGCTGGGGAAGAGAACAAATGTGTGCTACGCCTGGAAAAGGAAGCCACGGTCCCTGATAATTAATTCAACACCAGAGAGTGTCAAAATATAGAGTACAATGAGTTTCCGGGCTGGCTTTTTGATGCTTTGATCAAATCTGAAGATGAACATGAACAAAATATATATGAGGGGGATCCAAATAAAACCAAAATTATCTTCTGGAGGGCAGGCCCCTTGTAGTACAGCTTCCTCTGCTAGGTGAGTGTTCTAGGAACCCATCGACATCAGTGTGCCAGCTAGTGTTGTTGTGACAGGCTGCATTCAGCTTCAGTGAAATTTTTTGCAGACTCTTTCAAAGTCTTTGCCATTTCAGGATGGGTGATTTACATGAACAACATACAGCATGACAATACACCTGCCCATACCATAATGAATGTTCAGTTTTTAACCAAAAATGGCATGACTCCCAGGCCCCACCTCTCTATTCATTTGACCTTGCCCTAACCGATTCCCCTGCCCAATGAAAAGAGTCCTCAAAGGGAAAGTTTTGCCAATGTGGAAGAAGTGAAACAAAATAAACAAGCAAACAAAGAAACAAAAACAGACTCATGGAAAGGCATCAAAAAAAACAACTTTCAAAACCGATTTGAGTGGTGGAAAAAGCATTTCAATAGGTGTATTGCATCAAAGAGTACTTTGAATGTGATTGAAATGTAAACATGTAAGAATAAATAAATACACAATTTTTTATAAATAAATTCTGTTTTTTGGGGTCTCCCTCATACACAAGTGCAAAGATGCACAATGAAGATGTTTCTCATGCCATTAATGCAATGGCAGATATGCAACATGTCCTCGGAGAGAACAGTTAAGTATGGAATATTCACAACATAGAACTAAAATAATATGCATCAACTAATGTTATCTAGTGTTACATATAGTGAAATAGAAACATTATTCATGGTGAGTTGTTGAATAAAAAATATAGGTTGTAAAACACCATGTAAAGATTAAGTGAAACTTTATGTAGAATTCAAATACATTTCTGAGTTAAATTCTTCCAATACTCTATAAAATAAGTGTTGTTAGTTATCTTTTTAATCTGAAGTCTCTTTTTGATATCCTGTTTTTACTTTAGAAAAAAAGGAACAGAGTAGGGATTTGGGGAAGAGAGACCTAGCTTTGAACACTTGTTCTCTTTTAAGAGCTGTGCTAGATAGTTGCTGTAGACTGAATTTTGTCTCCCTCTGCCCCAAGTTTATATGTGGAAGCCTTAACCCCTAATGTGATTGTATTTAGAGACAGAACCTACAAAGAAGTAATAACGGTTGAATCAATGCATAAGGGTGAAGCCCTGACAATAGTATAACATTAGTATTCTTATAAGAGACACCAGAGAGTTCGCAGAGCCCATGCGCATGCTTTCTCTCTTTCCCCTGCTTCGTCCCTCCTCTTCTCCCCTCTCCTCGAATCTCCCCACCATGTGAAGTTTCAGTGAGAACACAGTGATCTTCAAGCCAAGAGGAGAGCTAACATCTCTCTCTTGGACTTTCTAGCTTCCAGAACTGTGAGAAATAAATTTATGTTGTTTAAACCATCCAGTCTGTGGTACTTTGATATGGGACCAGATTGCTCTTCTGCATGTAGGTGGGTCTGATCTAATCAAAGGAAGGCCTGGAAAAGAAAAACACACAAAAAGGCTCACTGTTGCTTCTGGGAGGAAGAGGGACTGCTCCTTACCGACTGCCTTGAACTGAATCATTGGCTTTTCCTGGGGTCTCATACCTGCTGGCATTTGGACTGAACGGGTTCTCCTGGTTATCAGGCCTTAAGATTAGGACTGGAACTATACCAGCAGCTCTTCTGAGTCTCCAACTGCAGCTCTTGAGACTGATCAGCTTCTGTAATTCTGAGTGAACCAATTCCTCTCTCTCTCTCTCTCTCTCTCTCTCTCTCTCCCCCCTGCTCTTTATTCTGTGGTTCTATTTCTCTAGAGACTTTTCTGTCTTTTAATCAAAGTTACCTTTAGGAAGTGTCCTTAAAACAGTCTAGTTTATCTTTCTGTGAATTATTCATGCATTTTCTCAATCAGGGTGATTTGCTTTTAATACCGATCTCATTCTGGCATGTAAGCCAGTGAGGAGATGCTTTCTAAATATTTCTTTGCCTCATGAAAGCAGATGTGTACTTCACCTTCCAATCAGACTGCTTCTTTAAGAAAGTTTTGATTCCCATGGTGAACGTGAGACTCCTCGGGTCCCTAAGATGTAGAAAGGGCAGCAAAGTTTAAGAGGCAGCTGTAGCCCCAGCAAACAAACCCAGAAGTTTGAAAGCACCTGTATACAAGCCAGATGTTTCCGTTTTCGTGTCTTTAGGACGAACATGCACAGCCCCTTTAATAGTTCTGCCCACATCATTTGTGATAATTCAGTCACCCTCACAACATAGTCAAGATCGTCACTTCCCCTTTTAATTTCAGTACCAGACTAAGTCGATTCGCACGTGTCGTTGGTCCCCAGTGAAATGACGAGCTCCCTTCCATGGACACTTTTGCTCTAGAACAATGGCCAAGGACAATGCCATTTTGATGACCCTCTACTCAGTTTCTCCAGATCATAGTGATACACAGTGCTGTTCACTCTTTGAGTACTCTTAGCTTTTGCTTGGGATTGGCTGGTTTTACTTATTTATTTTTCTGTCTTCTCTTTCTTATTCTTACTGAAACTAAGAATGAAGCAGGGAACTGAGTTATCTGCATTCTGCAGTGTGTTATAGTAACTGGTTCCAGCAAAGCCTTCCACTTACTTTGTTTTCTATTTACCTCTCATCCCTATTCCTTTTCTCTCTACACAAAGGCACCCACTCTAAACTGCCTGTTGTGTGTGATTAAACCCAGGTCCTTGAAAAAGTGTTATTTTTTTCTGTTTATTTTTAATTTACATAAATGGCCTTATATTAATTCTATTTTGTTTTTAAATTTACCTATAGCTGATGGCAATTTCCTGTACAATGTCTCTTCCAACCTTTTCTTTCTCTGTGCCTTTGAACCCCTTTATAGAGTCCTTATTGTCCATATCTGATTGTCTTATTTGATTCATAACATACTTGCACCAATATCAGTTTTGGTGCTGAGCAAACAATACTATAGTCCCTCTCCTCTAGGGGTCTATGTTCTGGCTAAAATTCTCACCTATTCACTCAGCACCAAAAGTGGTTTCCACATGTTGCTTAATGCATTTGTATTACATAAATGAATGAAAATATCCATGGAAACTAAGCAATTTGTGTTCTTGCATTTTTTCTTCTGCAACATTTCTCCTCCTGAGTCTGAAATTGGCCCACACACCTCATGAAAACATTTATATTCTGCACATCGACTAGGTAAACCCCCAAGTGTGGTTCAATGCTGCAAAACCATTGATGTCATCAGTGGCCTCATGCATGCAAATAGACGTTTCCGAAAGGAGGTCAGCTCAGGGAGCTCTGAAGAAGGGCCCACCAGGGTTTGATGAGGAAGGTAGATGCTGCCAGATAGTCTAGGAGAAAGCTTTGGGGAATAAATCAAAGAGAAGTTGAAGTGCAAAGGGAAGACAAGGTGACAAAGAGCTCTGGCAGGTAAGTGGTGACATTTGGGTTGCTGCACAAACGGGCAATGTCATAGGCCTTAATATTCTTCCACCTTTGTGGGAAAAAACAAAGGTCATTGTACTAGGGAATTCCAATGAGAAGCCAGTGCTCAACCCAGTGTGATACTGACCAGACCCAGGACATTGTCCCTACTCAGAAATGTTCCAACAGGACAAAGGCAAGCATCATGAGAGCCAGTGTTTTGTTAAATGCTTGCACTGAAGCCAGAGTTGCTCAGGGAATAAAAGCTCAGTTTGTTAACTTTGAGCCTCATTTCAACCAAAATTCAGGACATTATTTTTCCTTTTCATTTCCATCATTCATTTGCTGTGTAGTTCTGAAAACATTGTTTTGCTTCTAGGTCTCAGGGACCTACCCTGGGAAATGGGGTATTTGTACTTACCACACCCCTGCTTCTAAAGACACACTGGGAAAATGGATTGGGACACGTAAAAGAAAGCTTCATCTTTTAGTCCTCCAGAGACAATCTGGCATTACCATCAATCACCTAGGTGATGATTCATGCCATTCAATCCTGGCTGTTTTTCATGCACTTCGCTTCCAGCTTTCCTTGGAAAGAAAAGCGGCCAGTTAAGCTTGGGCTGGAGCCCTCTCAGCTCTCAATGACCGCAGAAAGAAATACAGCTCTTAGCATAGAAAGTGTCCTTCCAGTGCTCCAAGAAAGAGCATTCAGTTTTCAGCCCCAGGGAATTCAGTGTAACCTTAGTGAGCCCTCCCTGTCATCATCACCACTGCTTCCTTTGGGCAGCAGAAATGATTTATGGAGGGGAACAGCCATTGCAAACTTTAATTAAGTATGTAACGAACCATCACTTTTTTAAAAGGGCACCAACGAAGAAAGATGACAGCTGAACTTCTATAGAACACTAAATACCTTTCCAACATTTTATCTATCTCCTTGGGTTTTTTTCCAAGATGAGCTGAGAAACTGAGCAAATCAACCAGCCCAATGTGTGAGCATTACCGACCCAAAACTGGTGATCTGAAATATTGCTCTAGGGACCTATGACTTCCTCCTTGATACTGTTTCTAATCAACTTTTACTCTCTTCTCTTCTCTCTCATCTTAGCAATACAAGATCTTGGCTGCCATAGCAATAGGAACCATGGCAATGCACAGGTAATCAGTTTTATCTTTGAGTAAGTCTGTGAGGAAATAAAAATAAATACAGATGACACATGGGCCAGATTCTCCTTAAAGTCCAGGCCACTGCCTTGGGAGGAAGCTATTCTCAAATGATATAGTTAGACCACTGGACAAATTTGTGACTATGTATTAACTTCTTGGGACAAAGGTTGGAATTAAAGGAGTTGATAGTCACACATCTGATTAAACAGAAGTTTATAAAATCTTAAAGCACAAGTTGTTCACATCCTGTAATGAAAAATATTTTCCTAAACCTATAGTTCCAGGGAAGACATAAAAGAAAAGGAGAATAGGTGAATGCTTGGCAATTTTGGAATCCAAACACCAAAGAAGTAATGCATTATCAGTTACACCTCAGCACGATGGACCCTGGTGTGAGGCAGACAGCAAGAAAGTGCTTCATACATAAGGTGATGGAGGGTATCTTGCATATGTTATCTCTACACTTTTTATTTCTGGGGATCTCTCTGAGACTGACATATACTTAGCAACCTCCTAGGGCAATCACATATGTTATGATGCATATCATATATTAAAAGTTCTTTCACATATATAGTGTAACAAAATTCATATGCTAGCTAGTGTAAAAGTTGACTCTCAACCAGTTGTTGCTCAAATCAAGAATTCACAGCCCAAATGTGGTTAGCTGGCATCATGTCAAAAAGGACCATAATCCAGGGGCAATTGTTCTCATGCTTTTACTCTGTACTTGCTCAGTAACCAGTGCTCTACCAATTGACAGACAAAACGCCAGAGGTTTTAATAGTGGAAAACGGTAGCTGTTGGGCACTCTGATAAATGGTAAAGATGACTCACTTTGGTTTGATTTTTAAATGCCTCCATGTCCAGCCCAAGGCCCGGATTAGAGTGATGTAAGCCAGGAGAAAAGAGTGCAAAAATTAAGAAGATGCTCATTTTTAGGGTCGTGTAAGTGCAGAGTGGGCACTTGGGAGGAGTGGCAGCCTCAATCTACCTTGCTTGCCCTGCTCTAGACCCCATCCGAGTCAGCCATTTGTTTAGGAATCTTTCTCATTATTTAATACTGACTCTAAGGCACCAAATTCAGTCTCGAAAATTGCTGCATGTGCCACAATTGAACCTTTCAAGTAATGTGTGATGAGAGCATTTGAAAAGGCACAGCATTAGAACCTCATCAAGCCAAGGAGACAGTTCGTTTGAACAGTTGTGTGCTTGCCTGCATGCATCTCTATACAATGGCAGGTTTTGGTCTGAGGCAGCATTTTTTCACAACCAGACAGTAAGGTTGTAGAGCTTGCTAGTACAAGCTGACAAAGAACATGGGAGTAGCTACCTTTCACCTACCTCAGGTTCTTTTGGTATTCACTGTTGTTTACCAAAAGGGACCTCAAAGGTGTGCTTGATTAAAAACTTCAGTTTTCTCCAACAGCATTTGCTGCTATCCTTTGGGCAGACAGTGGACAAATTACAATCATTCCAGCTCATTGGCTATGGGGTTCCCTTCATCTCTATCATGTCTCTGGAATTAACATTGAGGAGTTTAACTGATTGAATGTGCTATTCATATTGACATTCCTTCACAAAAGAAATATCAGGGAAAAATTAAAACCAAACAAAAATGGCTGGTTGCAACAGAGGGATCATTAATTCTTTTGAAGATTCTGAATTTATGATAGACTTTAGATCCTCTTTGGTCTGGAAAACAATTCCATTGAGTGCAGAACAGAATTATGGACCAATTCAGTTGCTTTGGCAGCCATGGAGAGTTGGGTCTTCCTAAAAGCCAAACCAATAGCCAAGCAGGGCTCAGCTGTTGAAGTTACTTCCTTTTCAGTCTTAGCAAGATTCCACTGAGCTGTCCTTCATACATGAAAATGAACTCACTGCTTCATCCTTATACTCTAATGTAGTTTCCCCATGACTTTCAATGGTGCTCAGGGTCCCGTACGAGATGAGCTTCTAGTTAGTCAGGGTGCTAGTCAGTCATTCATTTGTGGAAAAGTTAGGAGAAGCCTAAAGCCAAGGACAGAACAATTGCCAACTTGAAGACCCCTTACTGTTTACTGAGTGCTTAAGGGAGCACTGCACTTCTCTGAGCATCTTACATGTATTATTTTATTTAATCCTTATAACCCTCTGACATAGATATTATATACTTGCACTTCACAGAAGAAGAAATAGGGGCACAGAGAGGCTGAATAGCTTGCCCAAAGTTGTACAGCTAGTAAGCAATGCAATCAGAATTTAGGCAGTCTGGTTCCAGAACCCTCACTCCTAACTGATGCATTATACTTAAGGCTACAGTGTATCCCTCAGCAAGCAGGAACAGATAACACTGATTGCCGTAGTGCTGAATCCTAACCAGCACAACTGATTAGTCCACCATTTGTCACATTATTTCTAGGAAACTAGAGACATAATATAATTTTTATTCTTATGAATAAACACCTAAGGCTTTTGTCATCATCATCATTAAATTTATATTTACCTTAGAGAAATTATGCTGCCTGCTTACAAAAACAAAACAACTCCCAAGGGAGAACAGGAGAGAAAATAACATCTTTGCTTTCTTTCTGGCTGTGTCAGAAATCATCCTCTCCAGCTCAGCTCTGTGAGACTAGAATCTCGTCATTCACCCTTTTGAATCACATAGACAATAATGGCAAAACACTGAGAAGCAGAGGCCTGATTTGGAACAAAATAGATACTCTCAATTTTCAGATATTAGATGTCATCCTAGGAAAATGTGGTTTGGTCCATATTTCTGACCAAGAAAGACTGACCTCACTAACTATATCAGGGTAAAGCCAAGTAGCTTTTCAGCTACAAACTAAAATCCTATTATAAACCTAAAAATGAAGCCACCAACTGGTATTTCGATATTGAGGGCTGTCTGAAAAGTATCCAGCCATGTAATATGAAAAATAGAAGCATTTATGGCTGGATTTTTTCCAGACAGCCCTCATATGTCTTCACCTTTTGAACCTGGGCACGCTCTGTGACTGTTTTGACAAACAGAATGCAGTACAAGTATCAGTGGGCCAATTTCTAGGCTCAGGTCTAACAGATCAGAAACTTCTGCTTCCTCTTCCTTGGAATATTAGCACTGGGAGCCTATTATAAACTGAATGTTTGTGTCCTCTCAAAATTCACATGTTGAAGCCCTAACTCTCAATGTCATGCTATTTATTGGAGGGACATTTCAGAAGTAATTAATGGATTAATCAAGGATACTAATTCAATGAATTATGTTAAGGGTGGGGTTCATATGATGAGATCAGTAACCTTACAGGAAAACAAGAACTCTCTCCATATATACATACCAAAGAAAGACGTTGTGAGCACAAAGCCAGAAGGTGGTCGCTTACAAATCAGGAAGCAAATGCTCACCAAGATGCAAATCTGCTGGTACCTTGATTTTGGATGTCTCTGTAAGAAATAAATGTCTGTTGCTGAAACCATCCAGTTTGTGGTATTTGTTCTATAGCAGCCTGGTGTGACTATGACAGAGCTCTAAAACCACCATCTGACTACAACCACCAGAGAGACTCCAAGAGAGGAATACCATATGGGTCCAGTGAAACCATGGAACCATGAAAGACACTGACACATTTTATGCATTAAGTTCTGGGGTTGTTTGTTATGCAGAAATAGATAACTTAAACAGATGGTAAATTATGAAAGGACCGAAAAGATGAAAACATAGTGTCACATAATAATTGTAGAGCATTTAAAAATGACTTAAGATTCCTGAATCCTATTTTTGTCATCTGAAAAGCTCTAATTTTCTTAGTTCAACTGAAGCAAATCTCACAAAAGTATCTTGAGGATCAACCTGAAAATTATTTAGATGGTAAACTAAAAAGCACCTATAAGAGATAAAAATTATTATTCATATTTGTATTGACCAATGCCTACTATAAATTAAAGTTGTTTGAAAAGACAGAAGTTGGGCTGGATTATTGGAATATTAATAGAAAGATCTAGAAATGAATTAATGATGAGTGCTTAAATATATAAGTATTAAATTTTATCAGTTGTCTCTGCTTTAAGAATCAATGTGCTCCTGACAATAAATTCACAAATAAAAAGTTCAGATATCTAAATTCATATTATTCTGTTTATAGAAGATGTTAATACTGACATCAATAAATACAAATGCTAACCAAGGCATATGCTATTGTCTTGGTGGTTTCAGTATGTTCTGTTGTCAAATAGTGAAACTATAAGACGCACAAGTATAACAAAAACATACTGTAGGTGTAATGTCAAATAAGCAGTAGAGCGAAGAGCAAATTAGCACTAAATGGAACTGCTTTTGAAGTAATAATAGATGATTTTAGAAAACTACTTACAGTGGACAAAGCAGTTCTTTGTTATTTTATTTTATTTCTGTGTCACTTAGGGTTATCTAACCACAGTATAATGTACTATAAAAAATAATTTATTCCAAACATGGAGGCCGGGTCACAGAAATGAAGAACATTGGGAAAATGGAGAAATTTTTTATCAAGATGACGGAATAAGTAAATGCTTTCGCTTGCCTACTTCTCATGACCACATCAAAATTACAACTAAATTACAGAAAAGCCATCATTGAGAATTGACTGAAGTCTAGGTGAACATAAGTCTTACAACTAAAGACGTGCAGAAGAAGCCACGACCAGACTGGTAGTAGGAGCAGACATGCAAATGGGCTGGTCCCACACTGCATGTGCATGTAACCTCTAAAAACTGGGAAGTATATCTCGTAGCAGAGGTCCCTGCCAGAGAAACAAGGGGTCCCAGCTCCACTTTAGGCTCTTTCAGCCTCGTCGTGTTCCAGTGCCAGGAAAGAAGTGTCTATAACTTCTGGATTTGAAAACCAGCAAAGATTGTTGCTGGGTGAGATGAAGTGGTTGCAGTCCCAGGCATTCCTGTTAAAAGATCCACACATGACCTTAATCACTGACTGACTCACTCTGAACTCCAGTGTCGGGGCATCAACTCAAATGGTGCCAGGGGCATACTTGGATGAACTGCGTAGTCTGGCTTCAGGGAAAGGACTAGAGAGGTAGCTTTCTCTCAGACAAAAGTGCTGGCAGAATCCATTGTTTCTTTGTTTAGTTCTCCTTCCCAGTATACAGATGCAGGTGGCTATACTATCTGAGTCTCCAACATGGTAGCTGAAACCTTTTGACCAGCCCACCCTGGTGATTCCCTGAGATCCCTCCTCACCCAACTTTCAGTCACACTGAAGCCACATCCAGTCATTTTTCCATACAAACAGCCTGTCTTGGCTCATGCTGCAGATTTTCCTAAAATCTTGAAGGTTCACAAAACCCAAATAAGCAGCCTCTGGCTTCAGTTATGTCCTGTACCACTTGCTGAGCAGCCCCAAGCTAGACACTAGTGACAGCCAGCTTCAGTTCATGGTTTGGCTTCTTCAAGCACCTCCAAGCCCATCACGAGTGGCAGCCATCTTCAGATTGTTTTGTGGCTCATTCCAGGTGGCTCCAGGCAGGGCACAGGTTGAGGCTGAACTTATCCTGTGGTGGAGCACCTCCCAGGAGGCTATGGAGTAGCACAACCAGTTGCCAGCAAATCAAAAGGGAAGACTGGGAAGGCACCAGAGCCCAGCTAAAGCAAATCCTGCTCTGTAGGGTCAGCCCCTGTGCAAAAGTTTCCCCACTGCAGTCATAGTGAGTCCTCACAACAAATCAGCCCTACAAAAAATTAATCTCATTTACATGCAAACAGCAACCAAAACTCAACTATAAAAAGAGGGCATGCAAAATCCACACAAGGGACAAAATTGAAGTATCCAGCTCAAATGACCAGAAAAACTGTGCCACTGGGCCCTACAGCACACCTATTACATAGGGCCACTCTACTAAGACTAGGAGGCATAGTAGCTCTACCTATTACATTGAAACATAGGGAGACAGCCAAAATGGGGAGATGAAAACAAAAACAAAAAAACTAAACATGTCCCAAATGAAAGAACTGAAGAAAGCTCCAGAAAAAGAATTAGACAAAAGAGAGATGAGCAATCTATCAAAAGGAGAGTTCAAAACACTGGTTATAAGGATGCTTAATGATCTCAGGGAGAATTTCAACAAAGAGTTAGGAAACATAAAAACAGAGATAGAAAACATAAAAAGGAACTAACCAGAAATAAAGAATACAGTAACTAAAATGAAGAATACATTAGAGGGACTAAACAGTGCATTAAATGAAGAAGAGGATTTAGAAGATAAGATAATAGAAAACATTTAGAAGATAAGATAGTAGAAAAAACCCAAAGAAAACAACAACAACAAATACAAAGAAATAAAAATAAAATGAGGAGATAGGGTGACTGAATGGATATGAAAATAAGACTCTTATATATTCTGCTGATAAGAGACTCACCTTAGATTGAAAGACACAAAGACTGAAAGCAAAGAAATGGAAAAAGATATTTCATAAAAATGAAAACAAACAAACAAAAAGATCTGGGGTGGCAATACTTATATAAGACATAATAGATTTGAAAACAAAGGTCATAAAGGGATAAAGAAGAACCCAGTAATCTCATTTCTGGGTACTTATTTGACAAAATCCAAAACACTGCTTTGAGGGGACACGTGTATGCACATGTTCGTGGCGGCATTGTTTACAAGATGTGTTGAGTGGAATATTTCAGACCTAGAAAGACAGATGCAAAGGTGGCTAGTGTCTTTAGATCACCACCATGGGAACAGATTTTTGTCCTGAGTACTCTGATGCTGTTGAAAATTTCCTGAGTGAAAGGGTCTGATTGGTGCTTTGGGTTATAACCTGCCCTTGGCCTGTGGCATACCTGGCATCTGACAGACATTTCTGCCAAAGCTTCTTACAGTCATGGAGGGTGGTTTTTTTCCTTTCAGTTTAAATTCCCCAGAAGCACACCCTAGAATGAAGATTAGTATCCAAATGGTGCTGTAAGTGCTCTTGGGAGAAATCTCTAAGAATGTGGAGAAAGAGGAAAACAAGGAGGATGAAGTCAACCACAAAAATTCTGTCCAGGGTGGCTTCAGCCTGATGCTTCAGGACAGCTCCAGGACGTAAGTGGAAACTCAGAGTGATCCCCGCAGGTTTCACACTGGCTCCATTGTCATTGGATATGGGCTTTCTCTGGAGAGAGGGATTGTCAATCCCCAGGCAAGTTCCTCTCTTTGGGCATGCAAAGCAGAGTGTGCTCGTAGACCCAGCAAACCAAGGGAAATCCTCCAGAAAGAGCTGTACAAGAGCTTAGGTGCTGGAGCACACCGAAAAAGTAAAATGTGATCCTAGCAACACTGAGAGCGGCATTTCCTAAAGGAAAGTTGAGATAGATGGATGCTGGGCAAATGAATCAATAAAATGTCCATTGTAATGTTCAAATCACTTTGTGAGATTATAACCTTTATTACCCCAGTATTTAAGCCCAGGGATGTTAAGCATCATTCCCAGTGGGGAGGCCAGGACCAGTGATTTTTTTCATCATGTTCTGAATGACCTGCTTAGCTGTATTGTATATTAAGTTTGTTTTTTGTTTGCAGATATATCCAGTTATTTTGACAGAGGGTGGTCAAGGCTGTGATGTAATGTAGACACCACTGTGTGCTCACACGTGGTCTAATGAACAGATTCCCTTAAACATCTTCCCAATCTTCCACCTCCCACATGGGCTTTTGGGCCCCCACACTGCAAGGATGAACACAGAGTCCCAGGTAGGATTCAAGAAGCTGTTCTTAGGGTGAGGCCTAGATCTTTCCAGGAGAGGCAGATAATTACAGATCTATGAGAAGGAAAAGCTGTATCATTCATTCACCCTCTTGAAACAAATGCTAGTACATTTTTTCCTTTTTAAAAAAATTTGGATATAATGAACATATGACATTGTATTAGTTTGAGGTATACAACATAACAATTCAATGTATGATTATAGTTCAAAATAATTACCATACTAAATCTAGTTAACATTTATTACAGCATATAAGTATAATTTTTTTCTTGTGATAGAATTTTGAAGAGTTACTCTCAGCAACGTTAAAATAACCAATACGGTATTCTATAGCGAACATGCTTTACATTACATCCCCAGGACTTATTTATTTTACAAGTGGAAGTTTGTACCCTTTGGTGACCATTTTTATTCCTTAGCAAATGGATGGCAGGAGGGAAGAAAAGTTTTGAAGCAGACCAGCACAATTTCCAATGGCTTCAGTGTGGAAAACAAATACATGCAAATGAGTATGCAAAAGGTTAACACCACATTCTTAGCGAGGTTAAATACATTTTAGGAATGGAGAAGAGCAGAGGGGAAGAATTAACCTTGGAGTTTCATGTCTCATCAAGGTGAACCTAAGACTTCACTGTAATTCATGAAAACATTCTAGTAAAGTAAGCTCTTGGGACAACGCTTAGTGAATGAAATGAAACACAACTTCCCAAATAAAAGCAAATGTCATATTTTATTTTTCTCACAAATCCCACATATTAGCAGCCAGAAGTGGCTACATAATTGGCTGGACCCAGTGCAAAATGAAAATGTGAGGTGATTTTTTTCAAAAAAGCCGGAAAAAGATACTATTAAATGTACTAAATTATAACGTCTTTTCCTTTCTTCTGAGGACTTTATCTTCACCAGTCATGTTGTTTTTATTTGCATTCCCTCAGGCATGAGAGTACCCAGCTAGATGACTGCAGACCTTCACAGGCACCCAAAACTTCACCCCAACCAGTTACCAGGACAATATAAGGTGCTCCAGGTATGGGCTGGCAAGTCGATGCCCCCTTCCCAACACACAAATTGAAGGGCAGCCCTCAAGGGATTGTCTCCTCAACTCTGGGAAGCACTGATATGTGGATCAGGGGTGAAAAGCTCCCCTCTGTCAAGCCTTCTGCTTACGGCACCATGGAACTACCAGCACAGGGTGGGACAGCCATTGCCCCATTTAGAGATGCCATCAGGCAGCATGCCCAAATCTGATCCTCTGTATCTGCACTTAAATATTCCCTGCAGAGACAGAGGTCAGCAATGGTTTCCGGGTGGCGTTAAAAAGAGGAAGGCTGGGCAGGGCACCAGGGGCAGAGCAGCGGGCAACTGAGAATCCATCCTGGGAAAGTGGAGAGGTGGCTAGTAAGAGGGATTTCACGTGAGCCATGGATCCATGTTCCCAAGATATTCGCCATTGTCCCACTGAATTTATTTATAAACTTCAAATTAAAAAGGTTTCCAAAATAGTCAATGCAGAGCAAAAACACCCAAGTGTGGGACCTCTGAGGGTGGGAATCAGTGGGACTGCGTTGGTGGAAGCCCTGAAGGCAGGAAGAAGGGAGGACTACGACTTACTTCTGTGGGCAGCTGAGGAAGAAGCCCTGGGTTACCTGTTGAAGAATAGGAGTGAAGTTACAGGTCAGACAAGGATAAAATTGGTCCACATGATAAAAACAAATAAATCTAAACTGTAAGGAACAGGAAATAACATCTCCTTTCACTTACTTGCTGCAATTGCATGACTTGAGTTTGCCCTCCTAGCTGCCCTATAGGTTGTCCTGGTCTCTGCCTTAGGGGCTCCTTTTATAGAGGGAATCCTTTAGGGTCCCTGACCATTAATTACTCTCTTCCACATGCTGGTCAACCCAAGGTTGGACAGTTCTCTCAGTTTCATCTCTCCTCCTTTTTTATCATGCAAATGTCTCTCTTAAAGTTTCTTGAATGTACACAACATCTTTTCATGATTTTCCCCATTTTTATATTTCTTTTGTTATTTCAGTGAAAGTTACAGAAGTTGCCAAATATGAAGAAATAGATCAGCTTTTGTAATTGGAAATTTGTGGTTTCTTTATTATATTTATTATGATTATTAATTATTATTATTATTATTATTAATATTATTATTATTTCATTTCTAGTTGAGCCTCAACAAACAGCCAAAAGGACCAGATCTCTGGCCATTGGACATGACTACCTCTTGTCCCTGATTAATTCAACTTTTGTTAATGAAAATCTCCTTTAAAAAATCTGTAGTAATGAAGAGGGAAAAGTGGTAGACAAAAATGATAACTGAATTGAAATCTCTCAGTTTGATTGTGATCCTATGTACAATCCTATAACCTGGGCTGGATCTCATTTAAGCCAGTTAGATTCCTTGTGTGCCTTTTGCAGTGATGGCCTAACACATGATAAATTAGCGCTGAGTGACCTTTTTAATTAGTGTTGATTTTCCCCTATAATCATCCTCTTTGACCATTTTAGAAGAAATTTAGAAAAAGTATTAGCATATTCTTCTGGAATTCTAGTCAAGACATTTACCCATCCATCCATTTATTCATGTATTTAATTATTAGTTTATTTAAGAAATATTTATTAGGAACCTTTATAGGATGTGTTATGCAACCCCCACCCACCCCAGTCCCCAAAATTCATATGTTGAAGTCTTAACCTCCAGTACCTGAGAATGTGACTGTATTTGGAGACAGGGTCTATAAAGGGGCAGTTAAGCCAAAATGAGATGGTGAGAGTGGATCCTGGCTATTATGGACTGATGTCCTTATAACAAGAAGAACTTTGTTATATGTATGGAAGGAAGACTGTATAATGAGAGAAGGAGAAGGCCAACCATCAACAATCCCAGAAGAAAAGCCTTAGAAGAAACCAACCTTGTTGACACCTTGTTCTTGGACTTCCCAATATTCAGAAGTGTGAGAAAACAAATTTCTGTTGTTTAAGTCACCAATCTGTGGGCCTTTGCTATAGCAGACTCAGAGAACTCATATAGAGACCTACCATGTAATAGGAATGGTTTGATGTGCTGAAGTTAAAGACAGACATAGCCCTGTCTTTTGGTGTTTACATTTTATTGAGAGCAGAATTGAACACGTTCATTTTTAGAAGTTAGTAACTGCAGTAAATAACATAAAAGAAGTTAAAGTGATGGTATAAAGCGAGGGATGAGTAGCTACTTGATACGAGTTATCCTGGAAAGCTGCTCTGAAAAGGAAAGCTTCAGCTGATGGCTAGATCTCACAGTGGATCTTATCACTTTTATGCTACCAGACTACTTTAGCCCAGGCTCAGTATACGCCTTTTAAATGGATAATCATCAGCTTCATTATCTCAGAGGTGTCATGATGGCCATTGAGAATATCAGAGAACAAGAGACTGGAATGGCCCTAAAGCAGGCATTTTGCTTAGATGGACTCAATGCATTCTGTCTAAATATTCCTTCAAGTTCTCTTTGGGTATACATGATTACCATAGTCAAGACCTTTTTTCTAAAGTTAACCTCCAAAACTCTGTACTGGTGAACCTATTGCCTTTTATGTTGTGCTCAGGGAGGTGGTAACTCATGTCAAATGTTGCCCTTTTTCAGTAATAATCAGCTGGAATTTCGGGGTATGTATCAGAATTTCCTGGGGAGATTTTTCAGACACACCTTCACAAGTCCCACCTGATTTCCTAGGGAGGAGAAATATGTGAACACTAAGAATTATCCTTAGGGATTTCAGATGGATTATCTAAACCCACTGGGAAACAAATTGTTATGACTTCCACATCTGCCTTCTAAATTCTGCTTTATCTGTATTGGAGTAGACAACTTCAGTTGCCTAGGTCTTTTCTCAGAAAGTTGCATAATAAATATTTGAAGTAAATCTCAGGGACACAAGGAAGAGGGCAGGACTTTTAAAGAACTTTGGTAAAAAATACAAAGGGTAAGAGTGAGGAATTCAAATTTGTATTATTCAAAATGATAATGTTAAACATGTTAAGATTAAGGGCCCCACAACAAGGCTGGTGAATTCTTGTCCTGGACGTATCCCTACCTCATCTTTCAACACTAAGCCACCTGCAGGTGTCCTCCTCCATAATCATTACCACTTCTATATTGTCTAGCCCTTTCCATAAAGGCTAATCAGCTAATTTTGTCTGTAATGTCCTTGTGGGAAAACCCTTGTCCAATCTTGCAGGTGCCTGGGTCTCCCTGTTTTTATAACACATAGAAGAGCATTTTCTACTTCATTCTAGATGGTCTGTCCTCTAGTCCAACTACAGCGGAAGACCTGGCTTCATTCTCACTCTTCTCTGACATGTTTTCTGATGGCTTCAACTTACACAATTCAGCTAATCTTTCACATTCTTGGTATAAGATGGGGAAATGTAAGTATAGTACAAATAATTAACCTGGATGTAGGAAGAGTCTTGTTATTAAAAGGAGCTGGCATTCTTTCCTTGTGTTTATTTCCTATCCAAGCAGAAAATCATGATTTAACGATGTCATCAAACAAGTATTTACCCGGATTTACGCTTTTCAATTTGGGTAGCTAATTAAATGCACTTTCAAAAGTTACCCATTTCCCCACCACCACCACCATTTTGGGCTTAGGGGCATTGTTCTTGGATTGTGAGGCACACACACACACACACACACACACACACACACACATCCTCTCTCTACTGCTAATGTGAAGAGAAGCTTTTGTTGCCTCTAGGGCCTTCTCTGCTTCTAAAACACTGCCCATTGCTTCTACTCTAGTCTCTCTCTGTTAATATATACAAGAACTAAGCTGGGTGTATATCACTTAGTTTAGACTTGATCGGTAATTGCCAGTATGTATAAACTTCCCTGAGGCTGCCAGTTTGTATAAACTTCCCTCCCTTTGCCTCATTTCCTCATCATGTCAGCTGCCATGCAGCCAGGGTTGGTCAATGGAGTACAAGCCAGAGCCGGTGTTGTTTTGGTTCTACAACAGCCTGAATGCCTTAGATTCCACTTGTAGTGTTCCTCACCCACACACCCACCCCCATCCTATAAAAGGGAAACCTGCATTTTCAGGTGACATCGCTTTTACAGAAGCTCTAACAAATCAAAGAGCAGCAACAGCCCAAGGCAGGCCATTTCAGCTGTCCCTCAGCCACACCTCCGACCTCCGGAAGGCATCAAAGTAGAACTGGAAAACCACTGATTGGGCTAAACTTCTCATTTCATAAATAAAGAAAATGGCACTCTTGGTAACTTACTCAAAATCACCGAACTTATAAGTCATACAAGTTAGGTTTTCCAATTCCTAATCCAGGGGACTTATTTACTCAAGTGCAGGTGAAGAACAGTGGTGGGGGTAAATAAAGTAAACTGAACTCATGAAAGCTCAAAAATGCAATCTCCACGGCTACTTAATGATGATGATCTCAATCCACTCTTCCCCACACCCCGACCCACTTCCTGAAAGTGTCAGTAGGGAAGATTGCAAACATAGATTAGAATTGTGGGTTCTGCCTCTAATTGACTTAAACTGGGCATATTTGAGACTTTGTTTTTGTGTAAAACGGGCATGATAACATTTATGTTTTAGGACTTTGGTGAAGATTAAATAACATGGTTAGGCACAGATTCCAAGAAACCTAGGAACTTCCTGTGTTCTTGAGAATGCCACTAAGTGAGGGCATTCAGGCACCTAGACACCTTAGGCTGCATTGCTGTCCTGCCCCCAGGCCATATCCTGACCTCCTGACAAGATTACCATGGAGTACTCTGCCCTCTGGTGCAGGGGTCATCATGGCTGGTATTGGTGGTGGGCTTTTAATAAGCAAGCACAATGAGACAGAGATCTAATCCACTCTTGGGATTCAAAGAGGCAAGCCAGAGGAGCCCACATACTCAATAAGATAAGAATGATAAACAGTTTCTAATAAAAAAAGGAATATTGCACTGTATACAGTTTATTGAAACTGCCTCACATCTCTCTGGGCTGTTGATATTGCAGTCAGGTTCAAGCAGAGGTGGGAAGAGTGAGTTTAGTTTAATCTGTCATCCAAAGACCTGAGCACTTAGGAGAATGAAGATACCTCTACTCTATGTCTTTTGGAGCAGACCACTCCTCCATGATTATTTGATCAAAGATCCAAAAACCCATTCTCACCAAAGCAAAGAACTGAGTGAATGGGTGTGACTATAGATGTGTAAAATGGCAAACACAAAGTGTGTATGTGTGTATATGCTCACACATGTGCATGTATGTGAATGTGCAGGTTCAAATTGCAAATACGTGAATGTGGCTTGCATTGGTCACAGTAAAAAAATGTGAAAACTGTAAAAAAATCTGATCCTACATAGATGGTATTTCCTTTTTTTAATAGAGAAACATGCAGGTGGGCCATGATATATATGTATATATATATTTTTTTTAATTAAGGTAATCACTAGTACAGAGAAGAAGATGGCATAACTTCCAAACTCTAACAGAAAGTAGGAGAAAGAAAACTTCAGAAAATGACCAAAAGATGAAAGAGGAAGAAAAATTAGCAAAAATTATTAATATACAACAGTACACTAAACAAGTAAAAGAGCAAACAAAAGATTGAAAGTGAATGTAGATGTTCAGGTAAATTAGATGCACAAAGAAAAAAGCAGAGTTAATATAACACAAAACAGAATTTAGGTAAAAATATTATATTGGACAGAAGAACTTACTTTTTATTAGTGAAGGGTATAATTTACCATAAATATATAATGTTCATTTTACTTTTATGTGCCTAATACAATGGCATTGAAATCTATAGAGCAAAATCTGTTAGAAAAATAAGGAAAATTCAACAAAACCATCACATTAGGAGGATAATTTAGGACAACTCTTTTAACTTAACTTGGATAGCTCAAGCAGATGAAAGAGATGAGATAAACTTAGAAACAGGTCAATACATACACAAAGATGCAGAGGACTCATTCTCACATCAGTGCATGAACACATTCTGTTCCCTCTTCCTAGAACACTCTTCCAGGATATCGGGATGATTCTTTCACTCACCTTCCTTAGATCTTTATTCTGCCCCATCTCCTGCTTTTCCCTTTTAAACTGTGATCTACCTGCCCCGCTCTGATGCTCCCTACCCACCTTCTCTGTTTCTCTCTTCCTTAGCATTGTTCACCATCTAACATGCAATGTTTTTCTTATCTTTTTTTGTTGTCTGTCCCACCCTCCGAATAAAGGTTCTCTGAAAGCAGAGGTTTTTATCTAGTGTGTTCACTGCCAGATCCCCTAGAACAATGACTGACACATAGCATGAGCTCACTAAATATTTGTTTAGTAAAGAAAATTATATGCTCTCAGATTGATAAATGAACACATGGTAGGCAACATATAACACCTTGATATAGTCTAAATATTATGAAGTATATAGCTACCTTTTACACAACATAATTATCATAGAATAATATCAGATAAAATATAACTTTAAGATATTTTTCCCTAAAAGAGACCTTTTTTCCCTTCAAATTTATATGCAACCTACATTAGTTTGGGTGTCTCAAGAAACAGACCCCATGAAAAGGAATTGTTTAGGTGGTTCAGCAGGCACCAACAGTGAAGTGGAAAATGCTACAGGCAAGAGAAAGCCACTGAAAGGGGTAAATTATTAACTTGTCTTAAAGGCTTGGTCATGGCTGCTGACCCCACAAGGAAAACTCTGGAAAACCTTATCCCATCCAAGAAGCAAGGAACCAGGGATATTTATATACCAACTCCCATCGGTCATTTGTTGAGGGCTGCCCCCAAGAAAATTAATTTGTCTTGTACTTCCAGCTTACTTCAGCTTAGTGAAAGTCCACTAAAAGATGGAGTTTAAGGCAAAATGTTTGGACCCTGCTAATTTATGTTTTAGAACCCATTACTGTCCAGGTGCCCCTCCAAATGGGAGCTTCAAGAATATGCAGAAACTCCACCCTCAGTAATTCATGATAAACAGCCATAGGGCAGATGCCACAAAGCCACATGAAGATTGGTTCATTGTGATGCCTACCTGTGGCTCCTAGAAATATTGGAAGAAACTCGAAGGGACTGCTGAAAACCTGTTAGTATATAAGTTGTCTGTTAAGCCATAAGACTTTCTTGGGTGAGTTTAAAAAAATAAATGAAAAGGATCAAATAAATAGAGAATTTTAACTGCAATACTAGTGCTCAAGTAAACAGATGGCTCAATAAAACAGAGTAGAGTTCAGAAACAGAGTCAAATCTTGTAATGACTTTGTTAAATTAACATTTGTTAAGTGGAGCACAGGGTGCCAGATGGTTAGTCTATGGTTCAATAAAAGATCACAAGAGAAACTGAAGTAGAGTTTATCACTCACAGGTCTTGGGACCAGTACATGGCATACCTTGAGGGGCCAAATGGGGATGTCAAGGCAGGGTGAAGCCAGAGCGAGGGTGATAGGACCTGGGACACATGCTTTTATTAGGCTCTGTGGGTAGAGTGCTTTAGGATGCCTGGGCTAAGCCTAGGCTGATCAATTCAAACCAAAAGAACAGGGTTTTGGTAGATGTATTCAAGTCTTATCTAAGAGGTGTGTAAGGGGAAGGCCCTGGAAGGCAGGAAGAGTGTTGATCAAAAGGGCTGTTGGGGAAATCATATCAGTAGCTAATATTTGCTTGTGACTCTGAGGGATGGTATTTAGGGTGTGTGCTTACATGAGGTGGGTAGTGTCAGTTTAAGCTTCACGCAGCCGACACGGCCACACAAAATGGAAGCTGAGGCAGCAATGCCATGGAGTAGCTCAGCTGAACTATCAACAAGTCTACATACAAATTTTGTGACATGTCTAATCAGTATCTAAACAAAGGATTGCTCGGTAAATTGTGTTTGGATTCCAACTTTATTAAAAAACAAACAAACCCTAAATTATAATCAAATCACGATAAATAAAACACTTGTAAGAACACTAAAATATAAGACATTTAGTAGAGAGAACAAATTGTGTATCATTAGCTGTGAAAGGAAGAATTTTCTATTTCGAAAGTATTAAATATAGAATCAAAATGTTTGACTAAATACAAAAAGATTCAGTCACTAAAAATCAAGATATTAAAAAAGATTAAAAGTTTAATTATGAAAATATTGCAATATACTCGACTAATATAAGTATCCTTAATGTAAAAACTGCTGTTACGAAGCATTGAGAATAAAATGAACATTTAATGGAAAATGGACAAAAATTAGGCAATTCAAATGAGAGGGTTTATATCTAATAAATTTATTGTCTTAATTAATAACTAATTAATAACTAATTAATAAACCAACTAGACCTAAAACAAATATTCTACACTTTTAAAGGTATAAAAATAGCAACTTAAAAATATAGGAATGTGTCAGGCACACTGATTAAAAGGTACACCCTCATATACTTCTGGTGGAAGTACAAATTGACATCTCATATTTTAAAGATATTTTGGCAATACTTACCAAAAACTTACATTTATTATAACCTTTGACCCCAAAAATATACTTTAAGGAATTCACCCTAAGAAACACATTCTGGATATATACAAAGATTTCCACAGAGAAATTTTTTTTTTTTTTTAAACAGGGAAAATACTATATAGCTTATACACTGAATTTGCATGATTCATCACATAGAACCAGAAAGTACCTCAGTCTTTGTGTCTTCCTCATTTTAATAATGTGTCTGTTTCATTTCTTGCTTTGGATAAAACATTAGAAAGTCTCACTTATGTAAAGTCATAAACGACTCAATCAAGTAATCTCAAGGCTCTTTTTTCCTAAATTGTAAGATTCTTGAGGTCAGAGACTGTCTGTCTTGGTCACCCATTTTTCACTCTGACACAATGAAAATAGATGGTGGTATATTTCTTCTGGTTCTGAAAAAAAAATCTTTGGATAAAAAAGGCCAACCTGTAATAAGGACATTGTATTATATACTATACAGAAATGATTTTCAATTATCAATTGTTTTTTGTTTTTGTTAGGTGTTTTTGTTTTTTTTATTTTTTTTCCGATTCATTAATGTTTTCAACAGGAAACTAATATAAAGGAATTTTTTATTCCACTTCTTTTATATGCGTGTGGGCACATAGACAGGACACCTTCAGAAAGTTTTAGAAAGAGATCTGAGATCTTGGGGAAAACAAAGCTGACATTTTAAAAGAATTATTATCATAATTCCCTCTTAATTGTCAAATGAGTCCTATCCTTAGCAGTAAGGTTGTCTTCATTAATGAGCAAGTGAGATAGCCAATCCCGTATTAGGGTTATTGTGCACATCCAAAAAGATAATAGAGGCAAAGTCCTTAAAATAGGACCTAGTGCATAATTGTCCTGATAGTGTTAATTATTACTATCGTAAGTTAATGGAGCCCAGTATGAATTTGTTTTAACACTGAGGCCCTGACAGAATGGGTTCAGACCAGTTTTGATGGATGAGGAGGAAATCTATGGCATAACATATGATATGAGTTGGTGAGGGCTCCATGGAGGAGACTTTTGTAATTAGGACAAGCAGAAAAAGATACCCACTACTTGCCTAGGATTGAGATGGAGCGAAGGAGTGATGGAGAGACATTGAAATGCAATGTGAGCTATTTTGCAAGTTTGCCCATGGTCACCTCTGCACACTTCCTGAGACTGGGGGAACTTTGAGGCCCGCCTGACCTGCCCTGGGGATGTGGTCTGCTTCTTCACTGTGAACAGGAAAGGTGGAGAGGGCAGCACTTCAAAGAGCTGGGCTCTGTGCCCAGAGCAGGAGATATGAGCGCTGCCTCCATCCGCTGTCATGATTCTGTAGTCAGGCTGCTGGAGATCAAAGCTGTCACCAGCTGCTCACCTCTCCATATAGTACACATACCAAAAAGCTAATCATATTAGCCACTTCATAAGAAATAAATTATTATTTCCTCTCCACTTTGATTTCCCTCTCTTCTCTCCCTGTGCTAGGGCCTGTACACTGCTCTTTCTAGATCAGTCTCTCCAGGAATTCCCTTTGTCCTTACCTGTTATGTCGCAAAAGCTCTTTTGCTGGTGTTTGGAACCCTCCTGTGCACAGCAGGAGTAAATCACCTCCTGAGAACAGTGGCTTCTGAATGTAGATATTCTCCTAGGACTCATATAGAAGCCACCTCTCTCATTGCTTCATTATCAAGTTGCAATTTGAAAGGTGTCTAATAGCCAAAATAATGGAAGGAGCAATTTATTTCTTACTAGACTAGCCAAAAGAAGAACGTATCTCAGTCACAGATGCTTGTTGTCAAAAGTACACATTCCAAGTCTACGCCTTCAGAAATTCCGATTGTGTAGGTACGTAGACGGGGCCTGGGGGGCCACATTTTACCACCTACCCCAAATGGCACTGCTGCTGGCGGCCTGAGGACCACCCTTGGAAAACCTTCTGATAAAGAGCAAAGCACAAATGAGCAAAGCACGGGAGGCTGAAAGGTAGAACACAGGAAGGAAATGACACCCAGTAGGATTTTGCTTAGGCGGTAAAGACCCTGATGACCTCCGGAAAATGTCCTTTCTCGCCTGGTTACTAGAAGCCTTGCTGACCACTAAGGCTAAAGTCTGAACTGTGTCTGTTCAGCTTTGGAAAAACATCTGTCTACTTCAAGGCTTTGACTTTTACATTCATGTCATTCTTCTCCAAATGGGTAGCAGCATTTAGTAGAAGAGAGAAAAGAGTTTCCTGGGATTTAGGCGTGCCTCAACTTAAACAAGGCGTTGAGCACAGTGTCCTCATTTTCAAGATGGATCTGAGGTCCTTTTCAGGATTGACAGTTTCTGATCAATGATTCCTGGACAGTACTAGGCAGAGAATTTCCACTTCTCCAGAAGTCCCGAAGGCTGTCTTGGCACTATGTGAAACTGCTTTCTGTCCCCTCCTTGATTATGTCATTCCAGCCCAGCTCTAGGGTGAAAATACATTGTGCTTCACTAATCACTGGAGCTGTGTGCCTCAGATTTGTGAAATACTCTGGCTTGCCTCCACATGTTGTGTGTTGTTATCTGTTGCTAATCTTTATGATGACCGGTGAATTTGAGTCCAACTGGTAATGTGGAGCAGAGTAGATGTAGGTAGTTCCAAGTAAAATTGGGATTGCGATTCTTCCTTAGAACAATTTCCCAAAGTTCAATAATGTTATACTTGAAGCATTTTAATATGGGTGGGAGACCAAGTCTTCCTTATCCTATTATTTGAGACCCTTTAAAGATCTAATGAGACATGCAGTGCGAGGGTCATATAGTAGCAGAGCAGAGGAGCCAGAGGACCGGAGGTGGTGCATTGCATTGTTTGTGAAATGGAATCTTCCACAGGCTAAGGCAGATCTTATGTGAAGCTACTAGTAGTTTCATTTCTCCCCATAGCTTAACAGCGTGGAACTTGAGTTGATGGAACAGCTGCAAGCAAGTTCCTGATAACCACGTTCTCTATGCAACTGTATTACTATGCAAGTAATCATAGAACACAACATACTGATAATTGCAAAACAAAAACAGATTGCAGTAGAATAGGAACTATGAGACCCAGGGTTCCTTAAGTCCTAATAGCTTCTGAAAAAAGCTACCACTCTGATCCCTGAGGAGGTTATAATGGCAGATTTTGTTCTACAGCTTCAAAGAACTGAGTAATGAATAATGGATGAATTCCATTCAATCTGGTGATTTCTCCATTATCATAATTAAACTTCAGTTTTTCTTAAATGCACCACTTTCATGTCTGATTATCTCATATCTTCAGGAGGAGATATAGAACATAATATCATTATTTTGCTCAATAATTTTTTAAATGAACTTTTTTTTCTATTTAGCTTTATTCTAAACAATAATATCCATAAAATCATTGGCTTTCTGGGCTAATTATAATTCCCATTAAAGTAAATACATATTATAAAAAAATACTTTTCATGCACTATTTAAATAGTCAATCTGTATCACCAGTAGTATAAAAGACAGGGAATGTTTAGTTTTTCTTACTCTGCCTTTAGCTCTTTATGCTGGCCCTTACCCAATCACATCACACCCACTAAGTCTCTAAAGAGAGTTGGGTAGAAAGCTGCCTGCCCCAGCTGTACCTATGTTCCTCTCCTTTATCCCAGATATATTATTTTTATTCTGAGTTATATTTCCTCTAAAATAAATATTGTTCCAGTCACACATATTTTTATTTTTGCATTTGCCTGGAAAGTCTCACCAGTTTTAGCTGTGCTTTTCTTAAGTGGTAAATGTTGTCTTACTTTAATCCAATCTCATAAAGTGTAATTCTTTATATTTATTGTAGGGATTTATTTATATGTTCTCTTTATCATGTATTCTGTTTTTCATATGTCCTTGTTCTTTCATTGTTAGATTTTTCCACATAGCTTACAGACTGTTCTATGATTGAAGTGTCTGCTATTGTATTCCCAGCACCTAGCACAGTGGTGTGGACATGAGAGTTAACTCATAAATATTTGTTGAATGAAGGAATGGACTTAATGAAAACATTTGTGCTATGGCTTATGCTTCTCCAGATTGAATTCACCTGCTGATTTTGATGTTGTTTCATATTTACTAGAACGGTGGTTCTCAAATCTCATGGTGTATGAGGGACTGTGAACACAGATTGCTGGGGCCCATTCCCAGAGTGTCTGAGTCTGCAGGTTTGCTGTAGAACCTGAGGATTGCCATAGATCCCAGGTGATGCTAATGCTGATGGTCTGGGGGCCACACTTTTTTTTTTTTTTTTTTTTTTTTTTTGCTTTTTTTGGTATGTGGGTAGCTCCCTGCCTGGGAATTGAACCCAGGCCGCAGCACTGACAGCGCCAGCGCCGAAGCCCTAAGCCGCTACACCACCAGGGAACTCCCTGGGGCCCACACTTTGAAAACCACTGAATTAAAGGTTGTCTCTTAAGTTTCCTAAAATTTCCAAGTCTAGATTTTAAAACATATTTTTCAGATTTAGGAATAATAACAATAACTTTTCATTCCTGCTTATTCAAAGGGAAGGCTTTGGCAAAATTTAAAGTTTTCTCATTCTTCTTTTCTATGTTTGGGGTTTTAGATTTACATTGTTGGTATTATTTAATGTAAAGCTGAATCTTCGGCCTGTTGTTTATCGATGTTGTCTTCCATACTCCAGTCCATGTTTTCCAGAGTTTCACTGAGAAAACAAAACAATTTTACTGTAAAACCTTTTTCACCATTATGCTTTCCCCCTGCATACTTAGATCATCTTCCATATGGAAAGATATTTCCACAGGCCCGACTTTAGTTTTTCTCTGATTTTTTTTCACCTTCAGAAGGATATTTTTCTTTATCCAGGCCCAGTGATGCCAAATCGGAGTGTGTTTTCTCTTTGATCTCCTGAGTGATTTTTAAATCCCTTTGGCTAATCTTAAACTGGAGTGATTATCATGTATCTCCAGTCCTAATCATGTTCCTTACCCTGGAAAGAATTATCCAACGGCAGGAATATTAATCATTTACTCTTGTGACCTCCTCCTTTCTTATTATAAGGTAGTCCATACAGAACTTACTAATTTGAAACATTGTTTTTTTGTTTGTTTGTTTGTTTGTTTGTTTTTTACCAGAGGTAGTATATAAAAAATTAGTTAGCTGAACAATTCCAGAACTTTTCTTGTCTCTGCTTCTACTTTGTGTTAACTGCTATGGACTGAATTCAGTCCCTGCCCCACATACCCACAAAAATAAATTCATAGATTGAAGCCTAGCCCCCAGTTTGACTGTACATGGAGATAGGGCCTTTAAGGAGGTAGTTATAATACCATTAAATGAGGCCATAAGGGTGAAGCCCAATTCCAATACAACTGATGTTCTTATAAGAAGAAGAGACACCAGAGCTCTCTCTCACCTGTGCACACACAGAGAAATGGCCATGTGAGGACCCTGCAAGAAGGCACCATCTGCAAGCCAAAGAAAGAGGCCTCACCAGAAACCAACCTTGTTGGCATGGTGATATTTAGGTTGACCAGATGTATTGTTTTAAACAGGACAGAAAACAATAGTACTGTCTCATTTCAAACAGTACATATGGTCAGACTAGCCACACTGGGCTAAACTCAAGGTGCCACTGGGCTGATTATATGTACCATTAAAATGGGACAGTATCGTTGTTTTCTGTCTCATTTAAAACAGGACCTCTGGCCAGCCTAATGGTATTAGAAATCCAGCTTTCAGAGCTGTGAGAAAATAAATGGCTGTAGTTTAACCTACGCAGTCTATGGTTTCTTCTTCTAACAGCTCCAACAGTTTAATGTAGACTTTGGTAGTGTGAAGCAGGATAATTTTGTTCCAAATACCTAAAAATGTGGAAACGGCTTTGGAACTGGGTGATGAGTAGAGGCTTAAAGAGTTTTTATGTGCATGCTAGAAAAAGCTTTGATGACCTTGAAGGAGTTTTTGGTGCAATTATGGAAGTTGAAGGTATATTTGATGAGAACTCAGAAAAAGAGAGAGCTTTAGAGACTTCTGTCATCTTAGAGAATACAAATATCATCATGAACAGAATGTTAGTATATGAGTATATTTGAATGTTAAAAATGCTTCTGGTGAGATTTCAGATGAAAATAAGGAACATGTTATGGAAACTAGAAAAAAAGTGGTCCTTGTTATCAAGTGGCAAAGAACATTCTGAATAATGTTCTAGTGTTTTGTTTTTGTTTTTGTTTTTGTTTTGGAAGGTAGAACTTGTAATGACCTTGATATTTAGCAGAGGAGATTTCAAAGTAGTGTTGAAGGTATGGCCTGGTTTCTCCTTACTACTTATAATAAAATGTAACAAAAGAAGATAAGTTGAAAGAATTAACAAGCAAAGTGGAACTATTATAGAACTTGAAGATTTGGAAAATTCTTAGTGCATCCCTATTCCAAAAACATGAAAAAATGTGCTCTGGTTGAGAATACCATGAGGGTGGCCAGACAATCACTCTATGAAGAGAATGCCCTCAGATTGAATCAGCCATCCCAGCTGAATCCAGTAATACAGTTGGGAAATACTGCCAACTAGGACTGAAGGAGACAAAGAAATGGGATGGAGTGAAGGAAGGGTATCAGACTGTGGGGATATAACAGACTGGGACAATGGAGCTATCTGGCTTTGCATATGTGTTATCTTTTAAGAAACGAGTGACCCAGAAGGTGACTACGAGATCATCACGACTGCTCCATCTACCACGGGCCCAGGGAGCAATACCATTTATTTCTTGGTTTCAGAAGGTGGGGCCACCTCCTTGATTTGCTATCCGCTGGCCAGGATACTGCTGTCCAGTGCCTCAGAGACAAGGCTTTTCTGCACAGCCTTGCAGATGGGGACTCTGCACATAGTCTAGGAGACTGGGCCTCCACCTAGGACTATAGGGATGATGCTGTCACCTCAGTGAACCCGAAGCGTCAAACCAAAGAGGATTATTCTCAATGCTTAATATCTAATGGAATTTGCTAGGTTTTAGACTTGCTTGGGATCCATCATCTCTTTCTTTTTTCAGATTTCTCTCTTTTGGATTGGGAATGTCTATCTTATGCCTGTTCGCCATTGTATTTTGGAAGCACAGGACTTGTTTGATTTCATAGGTTTATAGCTGGAGAGGAGTTTTGCCTCAGGACAAATCATACCTTGAGTCTCACCAATACCTGATTTAGATGAGTCTTTGGACGTGGAATTGATGCTGAAATGAGTTAAGATTTTTGGAGCTATTAGGAAGGAGTGTATGTTCTTTGCATATGAGAAGGCTACGCATTTTTCAGGGCAATGGGGCAAATTATTATGAACTGAGTTGTACCCCCACCCCAAATTCATAAATTGAAGCCTTAATTCATAATGTGACTCTATTTAGAAAATGTGCACTTCATTAAAGTTAAATGAGGTCAAAAGGGTTGTCTAGTAATCCAATAGTAATGGTGTCTGTATAAGAAAAGAAAGATACACCAGAACTTTCTTTCTTTTTAAGTATGTGCACAGAGGAAAGCTCATGTGAAAACACAACAGGACAGTATCATCTGTAGCCTCAACAGAAGCCTCTGCTAGCACCATGATATTGGACTTTCATATCCAGAAATAGGGGAAAACAGATGTCTGTCGTTTAGTTTAGGTCATTCAGTCTGTGGTATCCTATGGCAGCTAAACAAATTAATATGTTTTAATATGTGATACATGCCCCATGGTTACCATTCTAGCTAGTACTGAACTTGCCTCCTAATGAGTGATGCATGTCTCAGGGTCTCCACTTTACCCACTGGTAACCTCACATCTTATTGTGCAAAGCATGTCCTCCTATTGCCTTTCTCACCACTGTTGTGTTTTTGAGATCTGGTTTCCTGGGTGGATGAAAAATTAGAAGTGTTTGTGAGACGGGGAGCAGACAGCCCTGAATGCCGTGAAGTGCAACATGTGTACACTGGGGGTAGGTGGCAGAATACTTCCTGCCCGGTACCACCTCTTGCATCTCTGATGTCAGTATGTACAGTAGGTTGAATTAAGATCCTTTTCTGCCTCTTTCCTGTCTACGTTGATAAGTCTTTGATGTTTAACTGGCTGTTGTTCACTTTCCTCACTCCTACTGTCAATATGTGGTTAGGGTAAATTTTTCACACAGATCGGCATAATTGTGTTATCACTACTCCTTTACCATAGGCATTACAGGGAATAATGGGGAAAAATAACTTAGTTATATGTAAAGTAATCAACCATCATAATTTGAATCCCCTTTCTCTCTGGAATTTGGCATAAGATTCCATCTCAAGTAGGTGCAAAGTCTCAGTTGTGACCTCAGTAGGGATTGGGGTTAGAATGCAGCCTGTGAGTAGGGTTAGGGTCAGTTTCTGGCTAGTATTTCTTACCAATGTGAACCAGGATGGAACTAAACTCATCATCTTTGGTGCTAATTAGTCAGGGCATCAGAAATTTTTTTAGATTAGACTTCAGATTATAAGACCCCAAACACAATTTTGGGGGCATATGTAGAGGTATTCAGTGAAAATAAAAAGCAAAATTTCTTCATAATACAGGGTCCAGCAGAATTAACACCCCTTTTTTATGAGCTGGTCATCTATACCAAAGTTTTCATTACAAAATCATAAGTACATAATTCTGTAACATAACAATATTTTAACTACTTACAAAAGGGCATTACTTCTGCTGGACCCTGTGTTTTGACTCTGACATCATGTTAGATAACTTTTTAAAAAACCTCATCGTAATTCTAATCCTTAGTTCTATTTAGCAACTTCTCTCAGCTCAATAGACCCAAGTGACTAAGAAAAGAAAAAAAAAAGAAAGAAAGAAAAGAGGAGTAACCAAGGCAAAGAGAAAACCCATGTTTCCTCAGATACTTCGGAGGTAATTTTAGACTGATATCCAGCAGAGACAGAAGAATGTGCTTTACTTGAAGATAGCACCCACTCTTTTCAAAAATAGCTCATGTGTTGCAGTCCTGCCCAAACAACTGACAGATTTGTTTCAAATTGTAGAGGGAGGAATGAAGGAGGGAAACCATAGGAGAATGTTTCCTGGAGCTGAGAGGGATGACGAAAGATGAGCAATGATTTCCTTGGCTGTCAAATTCAGCAGCAGGGGCACTCAGAGAACTTTCCATGCAGTATCCATGGCCAACAGGCCAGCATCAAGGAGAAGCGAGGCTCCGGTGAATGGCTTGTCTTGTTTTCTGGTTTATTCTGGGGAACTTTAAAATAGTAAGGTGAACGATTCCGTGGGGAGATCCACAAGGAACATTGGCACATGGAGAACGTTTCCAGGTGTCTTCTCTCTATCTTTACTTTCTCATTCTGCAAAAATATATCTAATCCTAATTTGGCTGGGGTTCCCCCCCAAAAAAAACTGACCAAATAAGGTTTTGAAGCTCTATTTCTTTCCTACCTGCATAGGCTGTGTAAGCATCTCTTGTGCCCAGCCTGTTCCTAGGGTATTTTGGTGCTTTCACTCATTCTCCATGTTCCTTCCCAGTCCCTCACCACAGCCTGAAAGCTGTCCTTACTATGAGGGAGGACCCAAAAACCCCCAGAATTTATTTATAAAATTGTGTATTTATTTTTACATATTTAAACTTCAGTTACTTTCAAAGTTCTCTCTGTTTGATGCAATACACCTAGGAAGATGCTTTTTCCATTGGTCAAAAACAGTTTTTGAATTCATCAATTTTGATGTCTTTTAAAGCTGTTTCACTTCTTCCACATCAGCAAAATATTTCCCTTTGAAAACCTTTTTCATCTGTGGAAATGACAACACAAAAATTCACTCGGAATGAGATTGGTTGAATAGGGAGTGTGGGGCACAGGGGTCATGCTTTTTTCGGTCCAAAGCTGCTAAACACATAGCACTGCCATGTGGGCAGGTGTGCTGTCATGGTGGAAGAACCAGTCACCTGTTTGTCACAAAAAAATTCAAGCCGAACGTAGCCTATCACAACGCCAGCTGGTACACGATGCACATGCATTCCCAGAACACCCACCTAGTGCGGGAAGCCTGTACTGCAAGAAGCCCGCCCTCCAGCAGGTATTTCCATCTTTGGGGGTCCCTTCTCGTATGTCACCCTGACAATCAGTGGGGTGGCAGATGCTGAAGATGGACAACTTACACAGTCTCATCACAACCCTGACCCTAACTCATTCTTGTACCACATCCCATCTCCCTCAGATTCCTGGGCATTCTGGCAACAACAAATAAACAAAACAAACAAACAAACAGACAGACATCTGCAGCTGTGTGTGTCTTGGAAATTACTGTCTGCTGTGATTTTTGCTTCTTCAAGGTAAACACGATCCTGCCACACTAACACTAACTCACCTTAAGCTCTATTTTAAGTTACCTCAGAACTTGTTCTTTCTACCTATGGTTCTTGAGGTGGCATCTGCCCTTCGTTGACTTGAATACTGCAATCCTGAGCTTTCCTTCTGTAGCTCAGCTCAATCTTTACTATTTGGGAGGAGCTGGGGACGTAAAGCAGGCTGACATTCTCCTCCCTTCTCCACAGGAATCTAAACAATAAAGAAAACAAGCACAAAGAGCCTATGGCAAATGAGGATCTATGCATCCGTTTTGTTTATCGGCCAGACAAGCACCAATAACTGACAAAATACAGGGCTTCCTGGTGTTGCTGACTTTCTAAAAGTAGGGATTTCGTCATTCTTCTCCATTTCTCAAACTTAAGACTTATCTATTTAGATACCTGGGTTGTCTGGGAAACCCTGAGTTGCCCACCAAGCTGTTAGGGTCACTGGTCTGCTGTTTTACACCTCTAACTGGAAGGGTGGACGGAACAAAAGATTAAAATATACATCCAAGTTATCTTTCAATGCCTAAAAACCCTGAAACTCACTGACCATCTGAAATTCTAATCAACCAGATTAGTCTTTTTGTATGGAGGACTTGGGCTGGGCTTGAAGTGAGCTCTCTGGGACTTTCCTGTTGTGAGCAGAGATGCACAAGTCCTGCCCCTATGGAAACTGGAAGACTTGGAGAAGAAATATTGGCTTTTTCTTAACAGCATTGTGCTTAGTCCTATTTTTTTTTCCCTTTAAGCTTTTTGGAATGCCAGTGCTTGACACCCTTCACTGAGTGATCTATTCTCTAAATGGGAGAGCATTTTTATATTTTATCAAGGATGTTCTAGAGATAAAGCTTTCACACATAGAAAACGGTCGCATGCATTAGGATTTCCAGTCTTGTCTCTACAGGGCCAGTGAATGAAACACAGACAGAATGATCAATAACAACAGCACTTTACAAAGTTCAGGTCTAAGGCTTTGAGATTTTCAAAGTGCTTTCTCTCCATCATTTTATTTCACCCTCCAAGAACTCTGTGAGTTCCATAAAACAAGTAGTTCTGTTTTACAGGTTCAAAAACTTGAGGGGAATTGCCCAAGATCACATGGGCAAGAAATAAACAAACCAAGAATAGAACCCAAATATTCCAATTGCTTCAAGAGACCAGTTCTATAACATATTCTTTCCCTCTTCAAAAGATCTCTGCTTTGGCATTGTTGTGGGTTGAATTACTCCCTTCTCCCCACCGTCTCCCCAACATATACTCTGAAATCCTAATCCCAGTACCTCAGAATGTGATCTTATTTGGAAGTAGGGTTGTTGCAGATGTAATTAGTTAATTTACAACAAAGTTACACTGGAGGAGGGTCGGCCCCTAATCCAGTAAGACTGATACCTTTCAGCCGTGTGAAGAAAGCCACGTGATGAAGGCAGCTGCAAGCCAAGGAATGCCAGAATGCTCGCAACCACCAGGAGCTAGGAAAAGGCAAAGGAAGATTCCACCATGGGTTTCGAAGGGAGCATGGCTCTGCCCACACCTTGATTTTGGACTTCCAGCCACCAGATTAGAAGGGAGAAAATTAATCTCTGTTGTTTTAAGCCAATCAGATGTGATATGTTGTTATAGCAGCCCTAGGAAATGGATACAGGCATCATACAAGGTTCTCCCTATGACGGTTCAGAATAATTTGAATCACTTCATAGTCCTTTTTTCTCATTCACATGTCCTTTTAATCTTCTTAATTCTCTTTTGAACTTTTAGTATGGGCTCTCTTTGATGCATTCTTGGAGTGGTGTGGTTCTTCTTTTGTTCCCCCTGCCCCCATGCCTTCTTTTAAAATCCTACATATTTTTTAATACCCTATTTAAAATTTAACTCCCCCAGGAAGGTTTCTCTGACCACTGCCCCCTTTGCTTGCCATTGCTTGCCATTCATACCACTATCAAAGCCCTTATGATAATGGTGATGGAAATTGTGTTCAAACTTTGTGTGCCCCTGCTTTCTCAAAACAAACCAACAAGTGAACAAACGAACAAGACCTGGAAGCATGTCCCGTTAGAGTTCCTTATCTGCTGGTGCTGCAGAGTGCGTGGTGTGGGATAGGCAGAAAAAGTAGTCTAGTTGAACAGGAGTGATTAGGAACCAAATACTTTAGCACAGTGGTTCTCAACCTTCCTAATGCCGCGACCTTTTAGTACAGCTCCTCATGTTGTGGTGACCCCCATAAAGTTATTTTCGTTGCTACTTCATAACTGCCATTTTGCTACTGTTATGAATCGTCATGTAAATATCTGATATGTGTTTTCCGATGGTCTTAGGCAACCCCTGTGAAAGGGTTGTTTGACCCCCAAAGGGGTCGCAACCCATAGGTTGAGAACCGCTGCTTTATCATGTTATTTTGGTTTTTGTATGTGTGTGCGTGTCACATTGATTATTTTAAAACTCTTACTATGAAAATTTTCAAACATATACAAAAGTAAAAGGAATAATAAAATGAATAGCCTTGTATGAATTGGTGAAACAGTCAACCAATCCTTAATTTATGTCTAGTCTTATGTCATCCTAGGCCCTTCTCCCTATCAGCAGGGTATTTTGAAGTAGATCCCAATTATTCCATCAAAAAAATGTTAGTTTTTATCTCTAGTAAATAAGAACTTTTCCACAAAAATGCAAATATAGTATTAGTACAGTACCTAAAACCATGAACAATAATTTCATCAACTATCTAGACTGTTTAAAATGCCCACAGTTCATAAAGTGCTTCTTTTTTATTGTATGTGCTTCTTATAAGAATGACATATTAAAAAATAATAGTAATAGTTATAAAAAATAATGTATCAATATTTTCTAGGATATCATCTAGCTTTGTCAGCTCAGCTACTTTTCAAGGGGAACTTTGACAGAGATATTTTCTTGAACAGATATGGGATGAGATCTACAAGGTCAGACAATTAATTTCGTTAACTCATCCTAGAGGAAGTGCTACATACCTCATTGCTGAATATCACTACAGACAACTTAGAAGCACTCCCCTTGGGAAGCTGTGCACCAACACCCATGCCTAGTCCACCCTTCAAAGCCATTTTGGCACTCTTTTTCTCGAATGGCCATCAGCGCTGTCGTCATACTCAAAATCTGACAATTTAGTTCTCAAGTTTGCCACTGTGTCCTTTCATTGGCAGCACTATATAAACAACTCGATAAGGTGTCATAACCTTGGCAAGGTATGATGACAGCTCTGATGGTCATTCTAGAAAAAGAGTTCCAAAATTGCTTTGAAGGGTGGATTAGGCACTGGTGTCTGTGCATAGCTTCCTGAGGGGAGTACTTTGAAGGTGACCATAGTGATTTTCAGCGATGAGGTACGTAGTACTTTTTCTAGGATGAGTTTGTAAAATTAATTGTCTGAACTTGTATAAAAACTTACTTCAATATTACTTCCAGGTCAAATGTGTCATAAAGCATACATCAAAATATATCATTTTTAGGAAATTAAATAGTGATTTGTTATTTTTCTTCTCCAATGTTGGTATAATAATCTGATTTAATCATAGTTTACTGTATTGTCACTCACTCATTCATTCATTCATTTAATTTCATAGTCATTAGTGACTGTTTGCTATGAGTCAACTACTGGAGACACAAACATTAAAAAAAACAAAACAAAACAACTCTTGACTTGAAGAAGAAGCTGAATTATACATTTACTTAAAAACTTGTCAATGGCTTGCCCCTGAGGATGAGGAATGTCCATAACTGTTTGTTAAACTGAGAGGGTGAAATAACTGGAAAGAGCGTCACGTAATTGATGATATGCCTCTTCCTCCCACAATACCCTGGAACTACTAGACAGGCCGTGCTACGGCTCCTCACGTCCAGTACCTGCCTCATTTGTCTCCTCTTCACAATACCAGCTAATAGGACCAAGGACTGATGTGACAGGTGTTTGCTTAAGCATTTGTCATGTACTTGCTTACCTAATCTTCTTAATAACTCCTAAGATAACTATAATTATTATCTGCATTTTACCATTTATAGTACTCAGGTAGAGAGCATTTAAAGTAGCAGATTTTGGGGCTCAGCAGTTTGTTTCCAGAGCTTTCTTTCTCAGCTGATAACAACAGGCTGGTCCGGAAAATTAATTTGCTCTTGACTTGGAGCAGTGTTAGTTTCCAAACTTCTACTAGAGCGTGGAATGCAGCTAACAATTCTCATTCAATTATGTGGACATTATCAACCGTCAAATCCCATTATTTTTATGTATGTTTGTAAGCAACAGAAGAGAATTTAAATACACTCACTTAAATAACTTGCAGCAGTTAGCCAGTTTACAGATCCATGTTATGTCAAGCTGTTCCAAATTGTCCTTGGAACCTCCTTTTCCAGGATTAGTTTTCCTACCTCTTTTCTTTCACTGTATTTCTGCTCTTTCTATACCTCATTTTCTTTTTATTTTCCTGACCACCATCTTAGTTGTGATCCCACCCTATCTCTGTACCATGGCACAGTATATACATGCCTTAATTGTAATTCTGGCATGCTTTTTTTCCTTAGTTATTTTACATTTGTTCACTATTTGAGAGACAAAGCTTTATTTTCATCGTCCCAGATGTACCAATAATAGCTATAATTTACCTTCTACTTACCTGACTTAGAGTTAGGAACTCAGAGTTGGAATCTAAATACAGAGGGTGCCAAAAATACATATACAGATTTTAAGAAAGAAAAATACCATATCAAAATTGTAACACTCAATATATACCAATAACAAAAGATTCTACAAGTCATGTTTGAGTTCTGCAATTATTAATACAAGAGGTGCTCAAAGTGGTTACCATCAGCATCCAGATATGTCTGATTACAGTGAACTACTGCTTTAACAACATTGACCAAAGTGTCCACTTGTATCACTGTGCATGCCGTTTCGATTTCTACCCTAAGTGCTGCCAGTGTAGCCGGTTTTCTATGGTACACCGCATCCCTTAAAGTCCCCCATAGGTAGAAGTGAAAGGGTGACTTTGGAGAATGTAAGGTAAAGTCAAACAATGTTCTTGAATTTCAAATACCACTTCAACATGGCCTGAGCTTCTCAAAGGACAACCATGCTTCTGCCATTGTCTTTGACTGTCCTGTGTGTTGCGTGGTGATGTGAGCATACATTTGATTAATACCATCTTTTGAGCAAATGTCATCCTATACATTGCTAATAATAATTCAATTCAACTTCAAAAAGTAATATATAGATAACATCTCTTAAAATGTGTATATATTTATTGGGCACCCCTGGTATTCACTCATTTCTGAGATATGACAACTATCTGTGGATGGAAAGAATAATTAGCAAAGCCCTAAACAGGAGTCATCTTTATTATGAATGATGATGCTTAGCTGAACATAATGTATTATTTACAAGAAACCGCTTATTAAACTGGGTTCCTGTAGTGAAGTACAACCTGTATGAAATACAAATGTTTTTTTCTACTTAAAATTACCTGAGATTATAACAATTTTAGGAAAATTTGAGGCCATCTTATATAGCACTTTCTCAAACTGGTTATACACAAAAATCACTTGAGAACGTATACTTATCATATAAATTTCAATGTCCTTCTCTTAGGTCCTGATAAGACCTTAGGATCTGCCAGAGTGATTTGGCTTTAGCCGAACCATGGGCTGCTCTATTGGAGTCACTGGTTTAATACATTTTCCTTGTCCTCACCCTATAAATATAATTTCTAAGCTGATAATTTTTAAAATAATTGTTAAACTTCCAAAAATGTTCTCCCTATTCATGGGCACTAGTCTCTTTAATAAAGGTTGGATAATTTACTTAATCCAGAAAATGACTTTGTCATTAGAGCTCAACAAGTTTATCATGCTTATATATAGAGTTTCTTGCTGCTATTTCTCATACAGCTATTTCTGCTGCATTCATTCCCCCTTACTCTAGGATACTGACATACATGTAGTATAATTAGTCCAAGTGCAGTTCACTTTCTACCCTATATAGAGTAGTAATAGATAACACAGTCTCTGGTTTAGAAGGTACCTTCATGGTCCCCAAATAAATTGGAACATTCATGAAAGAATTAACACCCATTGTTTTCAAATTATTCCAAAAAAATTCAAGAGGAGGGGAAAATTCCAAGCTCATTCTATGAAGGCATCATTACCCTAATTCCAAAACCAGACAAGGACACTATAGAACAACAAACAAACATGCAAAAAACTAAAGTTTGACTGACATTCCTGATGAACATAGAGCAAAAATCCTCAACAATATATTACCAAACCAACTTCAGCAATACATTAAAATACATACACCATGATCAAGTAAAACTTATTCCTGGCATGCGAGGTTTGTTCAATAACCATAAATCAATTAACATGATATACCACATAAACATAATGAAAAATCAAAATCAAAAGGTGGTATCAATAGATGCAGAAAAAATGTTTGACGAACCCAGCATCCTTTTTATGATAAAAATTTTCAGCAAAGTGGCAGTAGAGGGAAGATATCTCAACATAATAAAGGTCATATAGAGGGCTGTCTGGAAAGTTGCCAATCATATAATATGAAAAATAGAGGCATTTATGGTTGGACTTTTTTGGGAGAGCTTAAACCCACAGCTAACATCATACTCAAAAGAAAAAACCTAAAAGCATTTATCTTAAAGTCAGGAATAAGACAAGGATCTTTATTTACTCTTACCACTTTTATTCAACATAATACTGAATGTTCTAGTCACAACAATCACACAAGAAAAAGAAATAAAATACATTCAAATGGGAAAGAAGTAAAACTGTCATTATTTGCAGATGACATGATACTATATAGAGAGAATCCCAAAGATTCCTTAAAAAAAAAACAAGCTATTAGAACTGATAGCCAAACTAAGTAAAGTAGCAGCAGACAAAGTTAATATTTAGAAATTGGTTGCATTTTATACCCCAATAGTGAACTATCAGAAAGAAAAATTAAGAAAACAATCTCATTGACAATAGCATTACAAACAAGCCATAGGAATAAATTTAATCAAAGTAAAAAACCTGCACTCAGAAAATTATAAGGCATTGAAGAGAGAAATTAAATAAGATACAAATAAATGGAAGCATAAACCAAGCTAATGGATAAGAAGAATGAAATAGCTAAAATTTCCATACTACCCAAAGCAAAGAGATTCAGTAAAATTGCTATCAAAATACCAATGGGATTTTTCACAGAAATAGAACAAATAATCCTAAAATTTATATGGAACCACAACAGACTTTGAATAGTCACAGCAATCTTAAAAAAGAAGAAAGTTGGAGGTATCACATTACCTGATATCAAACTAGAATATAAGGCCATAGTCATAAAACAGCATGGCACTGGCATACAAACAGACACATAGATTAATGGAACAGAATAGAGAGATCAGAAATAAATCCAAGTCTATATGGTCATTTAATTTATGACAAAGGAAACAAGAATATGAGGGCTGTTAGGAAAGTATCAAGCCATATAATATGAAAAATAGAGCCATTTATGGCTGGAGTTTTTCCAGACAGCCCTTGTATACATTGGAGAAAAGACAATCTATTCAATAAATGGTGCTGGAAAAACTGGACAGACACCTGAAAAAAATGGAACGGGACCACATTTTTACCCCATATAAAAGAATAAACTCAAAATGGATTTAAAGACTTAAATGTAAGACCTGAAGCTATAATATTCCTGGAAGAAAACATAAGCAGTAAATGCTTGGACTTTACCTTTAGTAATATTTTTACTGATATATTTCTTCAGGGAAAGGTTAACAGAAGAAAAAAAATAAATAAATGGCACTACATCAAACTAAAAAGTTTTTGTACAGAAAAGGAAACCATCAACAAAATGAAATGACAGCCTACTGAATAGGAGGTGATAGTCACCAATGATACATCTGGTAAGGGATTAATATCCAAAATTTATTAAAAACTCATACAACTTAACACCAAGAAAACAAACAATCTTATTAAAAAAAAGGTCAGTGGACCTGAATAGACATTTCTTCAAAGAGGATATACAGATGGCCAATAGACATATGAAAAGTGTTCAGTGTAACTAATCATTAGAGAAATGCAAATAAAAACCACAAAGATGCTTCACTTCATACCTGTCAGAATGGCCATCATCAATAAATCAACAAACGAGTGTTGGTGAGAATGTGGAGAAAAAGGAACCCTTGTGCACTCTTGGTGGGATTGCAAATTGGTGCAGCCACTATAGAAAGCAGTATTGAGGTTCCTCAAAAAATTAAAAATGGCCCTACCTTATAACCTAGCAATTTCACTCCTGGGAATTTATTCAAAGAAATCCAAAATACTAATTAGAAGGATATATGAGCCCCTATGTTCACTGGAGCTCTATTTACAATAGCCAAGATATGGAAACAACTGAAATGCTTATCAAGAGATGATTAAAAAAATACAATGGAATATTACTGGGCCTTTAAAAAGACTGAAATTCTTTAATTTACAACAATGTGGATGGACCTAGACAGTATTATGCTAAGTGAAATAAGTGAGACTGATAAAGACAAATACGAAATGACCTCACTTATGTGTGGAATCTAAGTCACATTAGGTGGTGCACTTATTATACATTAAGTTGACAATGCACTGTAGAATTGTATGCCTGAGACCTATGTAATCCTTGCCAACAGATGTCACCCCAATAAGTCTAACAATAAAAATGAATTAAAAAATAAATAAATAACAAAATAAACAAACAAACAAAACAGAGACAGACCCATAGATACAGAGAACAAACTGATGCTTGCTAGATTGGAAGAGGGTTGAGAAAGGGGAAGGAATTAAGAAACAGAAATTGATAATTACAAAATAGTCATGGGGATGTAAAGTACAATATGGAGAATATACTCAATAATACTGTAAAAGTTACGTATTGTGTCAGATGGGTACTAAACTTATTGGGAGGATCACTTCATAAATTTTGCTCATATAACTATCTAACCACTACGCTGTATATCTGAAACTAATATAAAATAACATTGAATATAAACTATTTAAAAAGTAGGCACAAGGTTATATAGTAAAGTATAGGGAATACAGTCAATATTATAATAACTATATAATGTCAGATGGGTAATAGATTTATTGATTACTTTATGAGGTATATAAATATCTCCTCACTATGTTATTTTATATACCTGAAACTAATAAAAAAATGAAAAGAAAAAAATAGTGGTTTCTTCTCTGCTGACCCTCTGGTCCCTTCAATCAGAATGAGCCCCCAAGGTAACTAATGTCTAGCATCTAAATGTCTAAAATTACTGATATTGTTGAGTTGATTTGGGGTTCCTGGAAGCCTGCCAACACAGTAATACAAGTCAAGCTGTTTTAAAAATTCACCAAATTACAATATTAACCTTGGAAGAGAGATTGCAAATCTTATTTTGATTATTAACATGCACCAGTGAGAGAAAACAAACATCAGCCTTTCCCTGGACACTTATTTCTTGTTTGCCCACACTAATTAGTAGAATTTGCATAAATACATAAAAATCCTTTTGTTCCTTAATGTATTCAGAACTCATTTCTCATTAACTTCAGTAAATATTCCCACACTGTACACGATCTACTCTCCACCTTTGACCAGACCAACCTGGAAACACATCAACTCTTTGCCTTTTATTTCTAAATATGTTGACTTAGGGAATACATCAGACACACAAGGAACCTTATAAATCATCTGACCAAACACTTTAGTTTATAGATTGAGAAATTGAGATAGATAAGTAAATTATCCCAATTCACAGTTTTAAAATTGGTGCCTCCAGAATAAAAAAATAAAAAAGAATGTGCTCCTAGGACAAGGCATTATAATATGTGTTATCCTAAAGTTGACATATTCTACCTGCAAAAAAAAACCAGTGGGAATTATTGATATGATGTAGTGATTAAAAACATGGGTTTTTCAGTCAAAAAGGCTGGATTCTACTGCTAGTTCTTGACCAAATAAAGTCCATTTAAAAAAAAATAAAAAGCTGATAATAACCAAGAAATGTTCTCAAAAATGAGAAGAATGGAGGACACCAGCACATACTTTAAAAATCATTACAAATTTATGATAGCATTGCAATAATAAAACTAGAATGGTACTGGTTCAGGAATATATAGTCAGTTTCTATGCAACAGAAAAAAAGTGTGCAATAAAACTTAGAAGGATCTAGAACTATAAGACTTTAGGTGTGATAAAAACCAAACCAAACTAAAAAAAACTTCCAAACCAATGGAAAAACTTGGATTACTTGGGAAACAGCACTGAAAAATCATTTAAGTGGGGATAAAAGTCAAGTTTTGGTCTTATATACTTTGTACATTGTAAAAAATTCTAGTTCTATCAATGATTTCAATATATAAACTAAAGCCATATGGACAATTGCAAAAATTATAGGTGAACATTCAACTAATGTCTAAATGGGGAAACTATTCTAAGCATAAAATGATTAGATAAATTAACAAATTAAATGAGAGATTTTAAAAATACAATTACTATATTAAAAAGAAAAAATCTGTCCCATCCAGTCTGTCTCAAGTCAGGGGGCAGTTTCGAACTTGATGGCAGGTAAAAGCAGTCCTTTTCTCCCCTTCTTTATCCCTGAAGATGTTCACTTCTCAGCTCTGCATCCTGGGAGTGCTGATGAGTTGAATGTGCTCTCCGCATAAAGATAAGTGAAGAGCTGACCCGGGCAGAGAGAAATTCAGAGATTTGCTCTGCATCTGTGCAAAGCCCCTTTGTGGTGGGTTTGATCTGTGTAGAATTCCTGACTGTCTTCTCTGGCCTCTGACACCTGAACAATTGAGAAGTGAGATTGTGCACTATTCCTGTCCACTTCCATTATATTTTCCACAATTTTATGTGTGCCCAGGTCTTGCAACAATCAATGGCTGATTTAGTATTGTTAAAATGATTCAAGAAGACAATTTAGGTGATCCAAACTTCAGCACTTCATGAAGTGGGCAGTCACCACTTGAAGATTTATGAGAACAACAAAGTGGGATGGAAGGCACAAAGCTTTTACAGAATAAGTAAAAGAGAATAAGGAAGAGAAAGAACAAAAAATATCTGATTGGCTGGGGTTACGTAGGAATGTGGTGATCACCCACGTTACTTGATGATCATGGATTGGCAACCTACGTAGTCTGACTTTTGGGCAGATGCAACATTTAAAAGAACAAGAAATCTGTAAGTTAAGTTTGATTTTGCTGACATGATTTCTCAGGATCAGTGGTAGGTGGCCTACCAAGGCACTCTAAATCCACTGCTTAGAGCAACAGAAATTTATATTATAGTCTCTGTGAATCAGAAAGCAGGTCATGGCTTAGGCAGTTCCAATGGCTCAGGACCTCTTGGTGGCTATAATCAAGGTGTCAGCCAGAGCTACATTCATCTCAAGGTCCAGGTAAGAGGGGCTCCACTTCCAAACTGTTGGCAAGACTGCTGTAGGCCTCAGATCTTCATCAATTCTTAGTCACCTGGGCTTCTGCAGAGTGTGGTTCATAGTATGACAACTAGTTTCCCTCAGAGCAAGGAATGAGAGAGAGAGAGGGAGAGAAAGAGACACAATTTTTTTTATAACACAATCTCCAAAGTGACATTCCATCATTTCAGCTGGATACTATTTATTAGAAGTGAGTTACTAAATCCAACCCATGTTTAAGGGAGGAGATCATTTATGAGTGTCAGTACTAGGATGTGGGGTTTACACATGGGTGTCAGGACCAGTAGGCGGGGATCTGTGGGGCCATCTTAGAGGCTACCTACCATGATAGCCACTGCCCTCTGAGTACCACCCTCACCAAGCATACTCCCTGAACCTGCTATACTCACCTTCTCCCTGGAGGTAGGGAGGCCCTAAATTAGAAACAAGAGGCTTTTTGAATCACAGTTTCATCATTGAGCATAAAGGAGAACTGGCTGCAGCCTGCCTCAGAGCTGCAAATATAGCCCCATTATGTAAAATCGCAACACTTGTCTTGCTGGCCACTTCCCAGATATTGATGTCGGGGGCCTGCGTGGCTTTGCTGGGTTGTTGGTTTCTTGTAATAAAAGAGATAGAAGTGAATGGAGGCTATAGAAATTGCCTGATTTTACCCACTGCTACATAGACATAGTACTTTAATCTCAGAGTAAATAGTTTTTTCTCTCATAAACCCATTTTCATTGAGAAAATAAGTCTGGGGTGATAGTTTTTATTTCCATAATCCTGGAGGGGCAATGTCTACACAAGTTAGACGTGAAACCAAGAATTCAAATGCCTCTAGGGCCAACTGTGTATACAGTGGGCCTTGTGGAAAACAAAAATGGAATAATAGGGATTGTGGGGATGTGGGGAGGCAGGCTTGGCTGAGGCATTCTGTGATATTGTGATTTATAAGAAGATGTGTAGTCATGCTCTGTGTAATGACTTCTGAATCAATGATAAACTGCATATACCACAGTGGTCCTTTAAGACTAATGAAGCTGAAAAATTTATCACCTAGTGATGTCATGGACATCATAGGGTTGTAGCACAGTGCATTCCTCATGTGTTTGTGGTGACGTGGGTGTAAAGAAGCATACTGTGCTAGGAGTCCTATAAAAGTATAGGGCACCCAATTATATAGAGTCCATATCCTTGATAATAATAATTGAGTATGTTACTGGTTTATGTGTTTTTTTATACTATACTTTTTATCATCACTTTAGTGTACTCTTCCTACTTATAAAAAAGATTTCTGTAAAAACAGTATGTAGTGTTAATGTTGGCAGTGGCTTCATACATCTGGTGTTTACTGCATCCCTTGATTGCATCGTTTCTCTTGTGCTTGATTTAATCTCATGGCCCCTAAGCACACTAAATCCACTGCTAATGTTGCCAGTTAGAGGCCACACATCAAGTGATTGACCTGAAAACAAAATTGAAAGTGATTAAGGTCTACGGAGGTAGAAAATCAGTGATCGTTACTGCTCATCAGTCAAGCATCTCCAATTTCATCATAGCTATGATCTTGAAGAACAAAGTGACAGAAGCTGTTAAAGAATCAGCTTCATGGAAGGCAACAAGACTAACAAAAGTTTGAAAATGGTATATATCAGCCATGAAGAAAATTTTAATGTCCAGGATTGACAACCAGACACAGGAATGTATTCTTCTCATCACCATGATGATCAGAGCCAAAATAAGAAGTTTATTTGCAACGTTGAAAGAAAAGGCAGGACCCAACTATGATGATGAATTTATTGCTAGCTCTGGGTGGTTTAAATGATTCAAGAATTGTTATTCATTACATAATGTAAAGGGAGTGGTGAGTCTGCGAGTGCTGATGTGACGGCAGCTGAGAATTGTTGGAAACTCTGGATAAGCTGACTTTGGAGGAAAATTACTTGCCAGAGCAGATAGCAACGTGGATGCAACCTTTGTATTCTGGAAGGACTAAAAGGACTTCCATCCCTAAGGAGGCCAAGTCAGTGCCAGGTTTCAAGCCGTTTGAGGATAAGACAGCAGTCTTGCTTGGGGGCAACATTGCAGGCTACAAATGGAAACGTTCTGTGATCTGGCCCAGCGAGAATCCCAGGGCCTTTAAGCATAACAGTAAGCACACACTGTCAGTGTACTACAGGAGTGAGAGGAAGTCACGGATGACCCAGCTCTTCTTCCATGATGCCCTCCTGAGTTGCTATGTCAGCGGAATGGAGTGCTGTTTAAAGAATAACATGTATTTCAAGATTTTGCTTATTGTTGATAATACTCCCATTCTTTTTTTTTTAATTGGTGATACTCATCCTAATATCCAAGTGGTGTTTATCTCTCCAAACACTACCTCTTTGATCCAACCAATAAATTAAGGAGTTAAAATAGTTCTTAACTTCTACTACCCAAGGAGGACCTTTGCCCAGGCTATTGCTGCAACTGAGGAAGACACTGATTCAATTCTGGAAGGACTGCAATATTTATGACTGCATCAAGAACTTTGCTTGAGCTTGAGGTGATGTTACCAAGAAGTGTATGAATGGCATTTGGAATAAAACACTCTAGAGGATTTTCTGTGACATCCAAACCTTTTCCAAGAATGAGAAGGTTGCAAAAATGAACAAGGCTGTGGTTGAGATGGCAAACAACTTAAACCTGGGTGTTGATAAGGATGACAGTGAGAAGCTCCTAGAGGTGGTTCCTGCAGAATTGACTAACGTGGAGTTGTAGGAACTGGAAGAGAAACACATAGCTGAGGAAGAGGCAATCAAATAGATAAGTGCATGAGAAGAAAAAGAACTCCCAAGAAAATTCACAGTGAAGGGTTTAGCAGAAGCTGTTGCAGACTTCAACAAGCTTCTTAAAAAGTTTGAAAATGTGAACCCCCCCCAAAAAAAAAGGTTTTCATTAATAAAGAGAAATATTCATAGGGCATTATTTGCTTATAAGCTAATCTATGCTGAAAAAAATAAAAAACAAGCAAACCACCATGGACATATTTTTGAAAAGAGTGACGCCTCCTCAAGGACAGCCTCAAGCAGGTTATTTAGGAGGTGTTCCGGAAGCCATTGTTATTGAGGATATGACAGCTCCGTGTGGGTTATTGTCCCCAAAGATCTTCCAGTGGGACAAGATGTGGGGATGGAAGACAGGGCTATTGATGAGGCTGACCCTGTGTAGGCCTAGGGTAATGTGTGTGTTTGTTTCTCAGTTTTTAAAAAAAACATTAAAAAAAGTAAAAAAGATTTAAAAAATAGAAAACACCTTCTAGAATAAGAATATAAAAAATAAGATACTTTTGTACAGCTGTGTAATGTGTTTGTTTTAAGCTATTATTACAAGAATCAAAAAGTTAAAAAAATAAGAAGTTAAAATAAAAATGATATTAGAATAAGCTAAGGTTAATTTCTTATTAAAGAAAGAAAATTTTTTATAAGTTTAGTGTAGCCTAAGTGTACAGTGTTTATAAAGTCTACAGGAGTGTACAGTAGTGCCCTAGGCCTTCATATTCATGCACCACTCACTCGCTGACTCACCCAGAACGACTTCCAGTCCTGCCATCTTCATTCATGGTAAGTATCCTATGCGGCTAAATGCCTTTTATCTTTTATACTGTATTATTATTGTGCCTTTTCTATATTTATGTATCTGTATGTGTAAACACACAAATATTTACCACTTCGTTAAAATTGCCTACAGTGTTCAGTACAGTAATATGCTGTATGTGTGTGTAGCCTTGGAGTAATAAACTATAACAGGCAGCCTTGGTGTATAGTAGGCCATATACCATCTAGGTTTCTGTCAGCACACTCTATGATGTTCACACAAAGACAAAATTGCCTAATGAAGCATTTCTCAAATGTATCCCTATTGTTAAGCAACACATGATTGTATTTGGTCTTTCTCCTCATTTCTGGCACAGAGCTCCTAAAACTCTTGGAGTTTCCTAAGTGGTAAGAGCAATAAAATGAAAACAGAGCCCTTTGCTGTTAGTAACAAACCCCTTTTAACTACAGCTGAGTTTATACTAATGAGCTGACTTTTGGAAAGCTCTTAAGGATGGGAGTTGATTGCCAAGGAAACCATCCATGTGATTAGAGGGTTGGAACTTTCAGCCCCATCCCCTGACCTCCAGGAGAGGAGAGATGCGAAAGATTCAGTTCTGTGATCGATGACGAATGACTAAAACAACCATGACCTTGTAACACAGCCTCTGCAAACATCCAAAGGACAGAATTCAGAAAGCTTCTGAGTTAATGACCATGTGGAGATGCTGAGAGGGTGGTGCACTCAGAGAGGGCATGAAAGCTCCGTGCCCCTCCTATGTAGTGGCCCTGTGCATCTCTTCTACCTGGCTGTTCCTGAGTTACGTCCTTTTATAGTAAACCAATAATCTAGTAAGTAAATATTTTCCTGAGTTCTGTGAGCCACTCTCGTAAATTGATCTAACCCAAGTTGGGAATCCTGAGAAACTGATTTATAAGATTTATAGTCGGCCAATCAGTAGCACAGGTAACTACCTGGATGTGTGAGTGGTGTCTGAAGGAGAGGAGGAAGTCTTCTCAGAATGAACCCTTAACTTGTGGAGTCCGACACTCTCTCTGGGTAGATAGTGTCAGAATTGAGTTAAATTGCAGGACGTCCAGCTGGTGTCACAGAATTGCTTGGTGGTATTGAAAAACATCCATCAGACATCTGATTTCAAGTCAGAACGAAACACTGTGTATGCCAGGTAAAACGTTAACTTTGAGATGAATTCTGTCAGAAATTGTGAAAAATGTGAGCCTGCAAATCTGGAGAAAGAGCAGAACTTATAAACCAGGTATCAAGTGGTTATCCCAGTGAGCAACAGGGCTTTCAGATAGGATGAGCTTAACACAGCTTCAGAGAAGCTGTGTGCCTTGCCCAAGGTTGCAGGGAGTTGTGGCTAAGACTCACTCCCCCTAACTTTGAGTCCAAGACTCTTCGCATGAAGGAAGCTTGAACTTCCATATTATTTTTGATCCTGACACCTCTGCTGAGTAAAATCCCAGTAATAATAGGCCAGGGGCAAGATGTGAGTCTACAGGGGACCAGGTGTTTTCCCAGGTATGTGCAAGGATATTGGGGACCCCGACCCATAGGCAGTACGGGTCCTCATGATGGAGAATGTGCTGGATCCCAATAGACAGACAGATCTTAAGAAGGTGTTTGCTTTCTGAGGGTTTTCTTACATCCCTTAAAGTAGCCCTGGGCAGACATTTTCAGGGCAAGGGCTACTTACAATTTTCTCCAAGTGTGGAAGTCCACCCCTAGCTATTTTCACTTACTCGAGTACATATAGCCCCCTCGATTGTGAAGAACCAATTCTCACCTTAGCAGCTGTGTGTGTGCATGTGAAAAATGTGTTTCTTTTACATTTAGCTGCCTAGCTGCTATGACCTGATATAATATGTTGTTCACTATGACACTTTTTTCCTTAATTTAGGCAGTCACCCCAAAATTGCTTGGCAGTCCACTGGTGAACTGTGATCGACATCTTGCCCAGCCTGGCCTTAAAGTCTGCTTGAAAAATAGGAGAGCCTAAATAGACTATAAGCAGTACATCATTTACTACTAAAGTGATTTAGATGGACTCAGGGCTGAGACATGTTTCATCTTCATTACAGAGTGCCGATATGTAAGGTAAAAGAGACGATGATGAGCAGATTGTGATAGGACTAGGCAGCTTTTTTAGCCACAAAGGTTGATACCAGTGCTTTCCGTGGGATGTAGCCTACTCAGGATCATCAGCCTGGTACAGTGGGGCATAACAATGGTAAATGTATCTGATATGAAATGCTTTGGCACCAGGCAGCTGTAATTTCTAGTGATATCTACCTATATGCAAATTTCTAGCCCAAAGACCAGGGTTAGGACAAAGCACCAACCCTCAAAGAGAAATGGTGGCAAACATTAGTGGGGTATCAGGGACTCAGACACAGGCCGAAGGTGAAGATGAGCTCCTAGTCCTAGAAAGAGGAAAAGGAGTTAGAAAATAGGAGAGATGATCTAATGGTCCATATGGAGTGATTAAAAAGAGGATACATTCCTGTCCAAACAGAGCATTTACACTCTGTAACTTCAAGGCCTTCTACTAGCGACTGCTCCAGCTCACTTCCTCAAGTACGTTTTAGGGAGTTGCTGGTGCAAAGTCAAAGCATCAACGAAATGGTCTGGGAAAGGAGATGAGGGTTGAGAAAAGGTAGAGGTGAAGCTAAGGAAGAAGACTCAGTCAGGAGTTCCCATTCCCTTGTGGGAGCTCCAAAGGCAAGCCCAGGGAAAGTCAGTAATCTTTCAGGAGATCTGAGTTACAACACTGTGTCATGAAAATAGGTACTCTGATTACTATTCAGGTGATGTGATCCATTGTGAGGTCCGATAAAAATTGTCTTGTCTCCAATGACAACTTACCCAAAATTTAAAGCCTAAGAACTAAGACCAGTCCCAGGGACAAAAATCTAATATTAATGGACATATAGTTTTTCAGTGAAACAGCATCCAGCTTAAGAGAAAGCTTACAAGAGTTTATTTGAGCTAAATTGACCACGATTGCTAGGAAGCAAAAATCTCAATAGATTGAGAAAATGCTCCATTCCAGGAAAAGGCAGTTTTGCAGCTTATTTTATAAATTAAAATCAAAGGAGGAGGGTTACATGAAATACATTGGTGGGAGATGAAGGGGGTGGGAGAAAGCAAAACAGGGGGATCTCTGGAATTGGATAAGAGGTAAATTGAACAGATATTTCTTTCATGTTGTTGGGTACAGGATAGTTAATAGCATTTTCTAGCATATAGATATGACAATCAGGGGACAATACCATGACAATGAGGGGTTCTGTAGTTTCCTGCTCGGGTGAGGTGCACTGTACCCTGGGGTTGGAGGGTGTCCAGAAAAAGGGGTTACTCTGCTATTCCAAGAGTATGTTATCTTAGATGCAAAAAGACAATAGACAGGCTCACTTAAGGTAAAGATTGACCTTTGTTAAGGAAGGTACAGGGCAAGGATGTGACTACGGTCATGGCCCACCTTAGTTAGAAATTTTTATGTTCAGGGAGTTCCCTGGTGGTGTAGTGGCTTAAGGCTTTGCCGCTGGCACTGTCAATGCTGTGGCCTGGGTTCGATTCCAAGTTAGGGAACTACCCACTAAGTAAAAAAATAAAAAAAAAAAAAAAAAACAAAGAAATTTTTATGTTCAGACCATCCTTTGCAGTTAACATTGGTCTCTGAGTTTGTAAGGCCCGCCACGCTGACCTCACCTGAGCTTGACAGGTTTAACATGTGACCCCTTTTTCCATCCTCATGTTTGTTGGGGAAATGGTAGAGGTAGTATTATAGAAAATAAATACTAAACTTAAGAATACAGAATCCAAAAGTCACACTTGTTGACTAAAAATATAAACCCACAATGATACTGAACATTTATTAAGCTTAAACTAACTACATGGCAGATACTTTACACTCATTATGTCTGTTTAGTACCCACAAGTATGTTACTATTGCCATCTTATAGAAACAGCAACTGAATCTTGGAAAGATTAGGTAACTTTCTCAATGACTCATAGTTAAGAGATGAACCTTCAAATTAAATCTGTTTGACTCCAAAGTCTGTGAAATGAACAGAGCCACATTGGAGCAGAGATCAAATGTGTCGTCTACAGAAGATTCAGACCCAGGCAAGCATGTCAATGCAAATCTCTGTTGGAGAGCTGATTTGGAAACTGTAGAAAGCAAGGTGCTAAAACCACTGGAAAATATTAAGAGGGGAAGAAAATAAAAATCTTTGAGATTTTGTCTCTTTTTTCACGTAAACACATTCTTGACATATTTCTACACAGCAGTCATTGACATTCAGCTTCTTGAAACAATCTATCATTATCTATCACTGCCCAGGCTCACGAGGGATAAAAAGAGACCCAGGTCTGATTAACACCTGGAATTAGATAAGATTCTAATGGTTCAGGCTAGTGAAGTCTGAAGGTTAAGGACAGGAAAGACCAGCCAGGAGATGCAAATGATATGGGAGATGTCCAGTAACTTTTAAATCTTTTTATTAAATGTATTGGGGTGACATTGCTTAGTAAAATTATACAGGTTTCAAGTATAGAATTCTATAATACATCATCTATATATTGCATTGTGTGTTGACAATCCAGAATCAGTTCTTTTTCCATCATTATAGGAGTGTATTCGACCCCCTTTACCCTCTTCTACCCTCTCCTCTCCCCTTACCCTCTGTTAACCATTAAATTGTTATTTGGGTCTACAAGTTTTATTTTGTTTTGTTTCTTTCTGTTTTATATGCCACATATGAGTGGAATCATATGGTTTTCTACTTTTTCTGTCTGACTTATTTTGCTTAGCATGATCATCTCAAGATCCATCTATGTTGTCATAAAGGACAATTTTCATCTTTTCTCATGTCCGAGTAATAGTCTACAATATACGTGTATCACATTTCCTTTATCCAATCATCTATTGAAAAACAACTTGGTTATTTCTATGTTTGGCCATTGTGAATAATGCCACAATGAACATAAGGATACATATATCATTATGGATAAATGTTTTCAGATTTTTGGGGTAGATACCCAGAAGAAGTCTTGCTGGGTCATGCGGTAATTCTATTCTTAATTTTTCAATATTTTGAGGAAACTCCATACTGTTTTCCATAGTGAGAACACCAATTTACATTCCTACCACCAATGTGCAGTAATTGATTAAAGAGGATGACTTCATTACTGGAAATGAACATTGGACTCCAGGTCTAACAAGAACAGGGGGTGCCTAGAATGTTGAGCTCTCTATTTCAGACACTGAGGTAGGAATTCACACTTTCTATAATGACAATAACTACTGTTTTCTGAGCATGTGCTGGGAGTCATTTTGTCAAGTCCTTTACATGCATGATTTCATTTAATGCTCACAACAAGGCTGTTAAGTCAGTAGAGTTATCCCAGGTTTGCTGATAACTGCCAATATTTACTTATTTTTTTAATTCATTTTTATTGTTAGACTTATTGGGGTGACATCTGTTAGCAAGGATTACATAGGTTTCAGGCATACAAGTACTGACCATGAGTCAGAATCATAATCTTGTACCTGCTAGATCTAGCCATATGTAACTATTGATCACACGAAAGATGTCTGATCCAAATTAAAAAGTTCTGTAACTGTAAAAGACACTCACTATATAGAAAAAAATGTAAAATGCCTTATTGATACTAATTATTTGTTAATATTTTAGATATATTCAAAATGGTAATTTTTAAATATACAGTTGACCTTTGAACTATACAGGGATTAAAGACATTGACTTCCTCATACATTAAAAAAATCCATGTATAACTTTTGACATCCCCAAAACTTAACTATTAATAGTTCACTATTCACAAGAAACCTTATGAATAACATAAAAAGCCAATTAACACATATTTTGTATGTATACTATATGTATTACATACTGTATTCTTATAATAAAATAAGCTAAAGAAAACAAAATGTTGAAGAGAAAATACATTTACACTACTGTAGTCTGTTTACAAGATGAGTTATCTGTCAGAACCTACATCAATATTGTCTTGTATGATATAAAACACTGTAGATGTTATATGCATTACTATCACTAGACATCAAAAAGGAAAAGACAATGTAAAAAAGAAGTTTACATTTATTTAAAGCAAGCTTGTCTAACATGCGGCCTGTGGGCTGAATGCAGCCCAGGACAGGTTTGAATTCAGCCTAACACAAATTTGTATACTTTCTTAAAATGTTATGAAAATTATGCACAGATCTTTTTTTGTTCATGAGCTATTGTTAGTGTTAGTGTATTTTATGTGTGGCCCAAGACAATTCTTCTTCCAATGTGGTCAAAGGAAGCCAAAAGGTTAGACACCCATGACTTATGGTATGATGATTTATGTGTGCATTGATAATGAAGAAGCTGCAATATGATTACTTTATGGTAGCCTGGTATAATTGATATCATTGTTTAATGATAGCCTAATCTATACACTAGTAAATGAATTCTTATAAAATGTTTATGGCATACAGTATTGCAGTCATATTAATAATATAATATTGTTTATAGCATGAAGAGTAAAACTTAATGTGTGCAAACTTAAAAATTAATTTAGGAAGTTGTGGAATCAAGGAAGGAATGCAGAATGTAACAAAACAATCTAATTACTACAGATATATAAAGCAACTTTACTGAAGGAAACAGTGAACAAACGATATGGAATAAATAATTTTGGGAATAAATGCAAAAATAAAAAAGTAAAAAAATTTCATAAAAATTACCAACAGGAGAGGAGAAAACAGTAAATATCATTACATACATCAAAACATTAAGAAATAATTAAGAAAAATCACATATAAACTTATCAAAAATTTTACGTTTCAACTTGTATCAACACCTTCAAAAAACACGAACTACCACACATCACTCAAAATAAAAGAGAAAAGTTGACTAGAAATGAATTGTAACTTAAAACTTCTCCCAAAAGAAATCTCCAGGTCTGATGGTTTCACTGAAGAATTCTATCAAACATTTAAAAATTAATACCAACTCTGTATAATTTCTTCTAGGAAAAAGAAATAAATACGTTGTAAGGAAAATGGAGTAGCTCACGCTCTCTCACCAAGCTTCTGCCGGAAGGGCGTGCGCCTGTTAGGTAACCATGACTTGCAGTTCCCAGGTGGCGGCCATTTTGTTGTTTACGTGCCTTCTGAGCTTGCTTCTTGGCAGCTGTCCATTTCTGCTCTCCTGCCCTCATAAGGGGTGGGGCTGTCCAGGAGGGAGCTCGGCGGTATAAGCTATGAGCTATGAGTCATGGGCTATTGAGAGAGAACTCCCAGGCGCCATTTTGTTGGTGTTCCACTTCTGGAATAAAGGCTATCTTTAAGTTGCTAATAATAATAATAATTAATAATAATATAATATTGGAAACATCATTACATTTAAAAAAAAAACACCTGTCTGTGATGATAGGATCATAAGCAATTTCTCTAATTATAAGAGAAAAGCATACTATACAGTAATGTAATTCTCTGAAAGCCAAGTTATAAAACAGAAAACTAACACATTATTAATTTTATATGAACTACCACTCATCTTATGCTTATGTAAAGGTAGGCTATCCACTTCAATACAAGTCTTGAACATGGTGATGTACACAATGAATACTTAGGCAATGATGATGATGGCACAAAGTATTTCATACAGCTCTCAGTACAGTTATTAGATTTTCACATGAAGACTCACACAGCAGATAAGTTTATTACTGTACGACATGGTGATTACTACTATTCATTACATGGAAGTGGAGCATCATGAAGGTCTTCATTTTCATTGTCTTCCCATTCAGTAGGTAGAGGAGGAGGGAGAGAAGAGGTTGGTCTTACTGTCTCAGTGGTGAAAAGGGTGGAGAAGGTGCAAGGGGAGGCAGGGGAGCAGGCACACTCAGTGTAACCTTATGAAAATATATCTTAATTTATGTTTGACTTTTTGATTTTTTCATTTTTCTAAAAATGTTTCTATATGGTACCAATCCTCCTTCCACCATTTGCTTTACTTTCAGTGCTCACATCATAAAAGGATCGATGTTATAAAAGAATTAAAAACAGTCTTGATACCGGAACTTTTCTGTCAGGTTGTCTAATGTCAGTTTGTTTCCTGGCACTGCTTTTTCTAGGTCTTCTTCCTTATTGCCTGGCGCTGGTTCGAAAGTACTCATCTCCATCAGGTTATCTTCTGTTAATTCCTCTGGTGTGGTGTCTTTATAATTAGCTCTTGAATTTCTCTAAGAACCATATCTTGGAATCTTTCACCACCTCCCACATTTTAAACCATACTCATAATTTCTTTCATGATTTCCTTGATTAGTTGTGTCATACATTGTGTGAAATCATGAACAAGATCTGAACACAGTTTGTTCCAGTAGGAATATAGTATTTGAGTGTGATGGATCTCATATCTTTGTTTATAATAGCGATCGCATCTTCAATGGTGCAATTCTTCTTGATTTTCATGATGTTCTCTCCATAGCATTGACAGTCCTTTCCACAAAGTACTGTGTGTAATGACGCTGGAGGGTCCTTATGACCCTTGATCTAGAGACTGAATTAGAGATGTATTTGGGGGAAAGTATACTACTTTAATGACTTCAATGTTGAACTCATGGAGTTCTCGGTGCATAGGGGCATTGTCCAAAATCAAAAGAACTTTAAAAGGTAGTCTCTCACAGTTAAGGTATGTCCTGAATTTAGGGACAAAGCATGAATGGAACCAGTCCAGAACACATGGGCTCCTGTTGTTCAGGCCTTCTTGTTGTACAACCAAAAGACTGGCAGTTGGTGTTTATCTTTTTCCTTCAAGGATCAGAAGTTAGCAGCTTTCTTTAGATAAGGACAGTCCTGATCATGAACCCAACTGCATTTGCACAAAATAATAGAGTTAGCTTATCCCTCCCTGCCTTATGTCCTGGTGCTTGCTTCTCTTTCTTACTGATTAATATTCTTTGTGCCATTTCCCCCCCAGAATAGGACACTGTTGTCTGCATTATAAACCTGTTCAGTCAGACATCCTTTCTCCTCAGTGATTTTCTTAATGGCATTGGGAAACTCATCTGCAACCTCTTGGTGGCAAGAAGCTGCTTTTCCTGTTACCTTGACATTTTTAAGCCAAACCTCTTTTAAAATTATCAAACTATTCTTTGTTTGCATTAAACTCTCCAGCTTTATATCATTCACCTTTCTTTTGCTTTAAGTGCCATATAATAATTTTGATTTTTCTCAAATCATATTCAGTGTCAATAGGTTTGCCTTTCATATAGCAATCGTGCACCCAAATAAAAGCTGTGTTTTCAATACAAGATAAAAAGTTATTTCACAAAGAGTGCAGGGGTTTTGTGCCTGCTGACATAGCTGCAGTGATACTTTGAAAATTTCCTTCTCTTTTTTTTTAATTGTCCTTACACTGGATTTATTTATCTTGAAATGGTGAGCAACCACAGCTGCAGACCTCAATCGTCAGTACATATCAAGCAATTCAACTTTTTCTTGTAATGTCATGACTTTTCTCTGCTTCTTGGGAGCTCTTCCAGCCTCACTAGTAGCACTTTTTGTGGGTCCCATGGTGTTATTCAAGGTTTATGATATTTCACTAAATATGATGAACAATACATGAGAAACATAAGAGATCGCTTTTTACTGCGATATGCAATTTACTGGAGAGACAAACTGCTTATAAAAAGATGATTATCATCATACAGCATTTAAAGCAAATACTCTCAACACTTGAGCTCACTGCAATAACCACAGGAGGTGGCTACAAAATTATTACTGCAGCACAATATATACTACAGTTAATTTTATGCAGTTGTGATTTGATGTTACATCTTTGTATTTGTATCATTTCCCTGGACTACAAAAGATGCCATGTGTGGTCTGTAAGTATTGTGTGCAAAAATTTTGACAAATTTTAACTTTTTATAACAGATTTGTGTATATTTTATGACAGTAAATGATAAAATAGACTAATATCTATTTTATGCATTGATAATATACCTAACTTAAAAAAAATTTTTATATGTCTCTGGGCTATACAAGTTTCTTCAAATTGTCTCAAATCTCAGAGAAATTATCCAATATATTCATTGGAAAAATCCTTTTACAAGTGTTCAATGGTCAACTTTATTAAGTTATATAAAATATTATCAATAATAATTTTCCCTGTTTCTTTTGACAGTTTTTAATATGACTAACTAGAAAATTTTAGATTATACTGAGGGAGTAAAAAAACTGTACATGCATATTAAGGAAGGAAAAAACTGCATTAAAATTGTAATCCTCAATGTATACCAATAACAAAAGATGAATACAAGTCATGTTTGACTTCTGCAATTACAAGAGGTGCTCAAAGTGGTTACCATCAGCATCCAGACACTTCTGATTATGGCGAACTACTGTTTGAACAACATTGACCAAAGTGTCCACTTGTATCACTGTGCATGCCATTTCAATTTCTTCCCGAAGGACCACCAGTGTAGCTGGACTTCTATGGTACACCACATCCTTTAAGGTCACCCATAGGTAGAGGTCAAGAGGTGTTAAGTCAGGGGAAACTCAACTGCACCTCTTTGTCTACCTATCATCCTAGCAAATGGTCTTGTACTCTTCGAATGACAACTGTGCTTCTGTCATTTTCTTAGACTGTCTTGCCTGTTGCATGATGATGCTAGTAGCATTCATTTGATTGACGCCGTCTTTTGAGCAAATGTCATACTACACATTGCTACCATAATTCGACTTCAAAAGTAATACATAGATAACATTGCTTAAAATGTGCATATATTTTTTGACATATTGGTATATGTGGGTCATATATGTGGCTTGCAATATATTACTAAATGGACAGCCAGCACTGGACAAGATATTATCTTATAATGTCTTAAAAACTTTAAAAATACTGAGAGTCAAATTTTAATTAGAATTTACAAGCGAGAAAACAATGACAAGAGATAAAGTAATATTTCAAGGTCAAACTGGATAATAGTAAATAATGCCTTTGGACCCACACCTATAGGTTGCCCTGTGTTAGTTTTCTATTGCTGCTGCATCAAATTACCACAAATTTAGTGGCTTAAAACAACACAAACCTATTTCCTTATAGTTCTGGAATCCAGAAATCTGAAATTAGTTTTATTGAATTAAATCGAAGTGCCAACAGGGCCAAGTTCCTCGGGACTGTAGAGGAGAATTTGTTTTCTTGCCTTTTCCAGTTTCTAGAGCTGCATTCCTGAGCTCATGACATCTTCTTTTGTCTTCAAAGCCAGTTCCTTAAGATCTCTCTGCTTCTTTTATATTGCTTTCTTCTGTTTTCAAGTCTGCCTCTGCCTTTCTTTTATAATAGCAATTGTGATTACATTTGGGGCCCACCTGGACAATCCAGGGCAATCTCTCTATCCCAAGAGCCTTAATTTAGTCACATCTATGACATCCCTTTGCCACAAAAGATAATATTCAATGCTTTTATTGATAGTAGCCAATATTATTGGTCTTGGGTTGTGTTTTTAGGGTACCACCTGGAGTCATACTATAATACAATAAACTTTTCATCCTATTAATATTTTTCAAGATCAACTATTGTTTGACAGTTACTGTGTTCGAAGGTATTAGAAATAAAGTAATAAATAAGATGTAGTTTTGATTTTCTAGTAAGGGAGAAAACATAAAAATAAATAATTATAATGCTCTAAAAATAAGTACCTTGATGATTATAGTCACACAGTCATAGTTTGACAAGGATCAACTCCGATAGTAACTTAAATATGGCTCTTTCTAAACTCTTTAAAACATTTTCTCATGTTTAACTCATTTGATATTTGCATGAAATTTTAGTTTAAGTTTAGTTTAAGATCATATTGGGGTCTTATGACTTCTGTCCTACAAATCCTTCCAGTTTACCAAGTACTTCCTGAAAACTTTCTGGGCTCAATACAAGACACTGAGCATTATTAGAAAATGAAATAGTCCTACCATCCATCGCACCAGAATCTCAGTAGAAAATGCAGGTGTGCTACACGTATGTTATACCTGACATGGGTTTCTGCAGAAAGGTCCAGGGATAACTGGTCCCCAGGATGCTGTCATTCCAACCCCTAAACCATAGAATCTTTCTTCTCTTTTCTCAGACATCTAGGTATTGTGCACCCTCTGCTTCTGTCTCAGTTGGAACTGGAGTAATTAGAAATTAATAGTTAAGATGTCAAAGAAATCATAAACACTTCCTTCTCCTGTAGCTTTTGACGTCAGTTGTGATTTCTCCCCTCCCTACTGAAGGAGGAGAATCATTACATTGGCATCACACTTAGTATGGCTCCTTAGCTTCAAGGAATGAAACCAACAGTGTTGACATACAAACCTTCCTGTAACACCATTACCTTCTGAAACCCTGACTTAGACATTTATTGTATCTTTCTTCTTCCTCATCCCTTTCAGGGTTTTTATCCAAAATCCTGGAGCTCAAAGGCCTCTAAGTCTCATTGCTGGTACTAGAAGTGTGGATGGAATTAAGGATACATTGACAGCTAATCCCTGAGGGTTGTATGACAGTCTGGCAGGTGATGGAAAATTATAAATATTTATATATAATGCCTGGCATAAAGACTCAGCTATAAATTATAGAAAATGAAAGGGACTCAGAAGAGAAGACAAATTAAATAATACCAATGGGATAAAAGAACCATTTTTTTTCTAGCAAGAAAAAAATGGAGCAGTATGACCTTAGCTGGATCTTCCCTGGGTCCAGAACAGAACCACAGGATGTAAGGGCCAGAAGAAACTTTAGAGACCATTTTTTTGTCCATGTCCTCCAGCAAGTAGAGAAAATGAGGACCCATAGTGGTTTCCCAGCCAGGGGAAACTCTAGGATTGGGATCTTAGACTCATATTTCCCAGTCCTGGGCTCTTTCCACAATAACAGAATTGTCTTTCAGAGAGATCAAAGTTTGGAGAAAATTGTATTAGGTCCATAAAGCAATCGTTAAAATGTTCGGCATAATGAAGGGTGCTAGAAGACATCTGGATTAGGGACTGGTCCCCAGGTATCAAGAAACAGGCTTGGGTTGGTGACCTCCCTAAGCTCAGAAATGTCTTGAAGTTTTCCACGAGTGAGTCCCTGAGTTCTGGGGCGAGATCCTTGCCACTCTAACTACAGAGAGAAGCAGCAAACCATCAAGACAAAACTTTACACCTGGAGAAGCCCAGAACCTTAAAAAAGACATTTGGAGCTAAGACCAAGCAATCCAGTCATGTTTACTCCATACCAAAATGTTACTTAAGCAGTTCAGTCCCATCACTGCTCACTTTAATGACACGTTAAGTAATGTAAGCCAAAGGAACGGAAAGTTTAAGCCAACCAAAATTTTACTTCCAGCGATGAAAACGGTTTGAATCTGACACCAAAGGCACCAGCACAAAGCTAAATCTCATCCCTAAACAATCTCCACAGGAGATCTTCCTGGGAGGGCCTGGGCCCAGGCTGGTCCTTGGAAGCTGCAGAGCTCACAGACTTATTGCAAAAAGAAAATAACACATGATGGTGTCTAATACATCTCTTTAGGAAAACAAACCCTATATGGCTTGTACAGTGATCCCTTTTTGTAGAGATTTTTGTTTTTAAAATGCTATATATAATTGCTAGTTGTTTATCTATTTATTTAACAAATACTTACTAAACTACTACAAAATGACAAGTGCTGCTGTATTTGCAAGAGATAGCAATGAACACACCCAGTGAAATCTCTGCTACCACAGTGCTTATATTTTAAAGGTCTACAGTCTGTTGTTAGATTCGACAGATTGTTCCATTTTGCATGAGCTTAGTGAATGCATGTTATCTTTCTACATGTTTGTTATTCTAGGACTTCTTCCTTCTCTCCAGAGCCTATCTGGGTAGCTGTACAGAATCCTCAAAACAAATTTATACCAAGAGGCTAGTGCGTGAATCAAACTAGCCACATGAAATAAGAGCCCCCCAAATATAGTAAAATCAAAAACAAAATAAAAGTCAAGTTAATTATTTGCATCTGTATGTATATGATTAGCATTCAAGGGAGGAGCTCACAATGTTTCATCCAAATGCTACACCAAGAAATTGTTTATAGTACGCCTGTAATGAAACCTTCCCCACCCACAGTAGAAATGAGATTGATGAAGCCCAGGAGAGATGGTATTAAATTGAAAATGTGGTTCGAGATGGAAGGTCTCAGGAAGAGATTGAATGCGAAAGCATGTAACTGATATTGAAACAATCCATCCACCGGCAATGTGAAAGTGAAACTATTTCAAAAATCCACACAGAAGATGAGGCTCAGAGCCAATGACTGATTCCCCAAAGTGAAGAAGGGAAAGGACAGAGCAGTGGAGTTAAGAGTGGGCAAGACCTGCAATTAGGTATCACCAGGCGGGGCCAGGGTAAACCTGATGTCTCCTCGCAACACCATGGCCTGCCTTCTGACCTTATCCACTGCCTAAGACCTCAGAAACAAGGAAAAGAGTTAATTTGGAACAGAAAAATGAAGGTAACAGAGACAATAATAATAAGCAGGAAACTGGCAAATGAGAAACAGAAAACTTTACATGTGAAGAACCATTTTATCATTTCAAAAATTTGCCCCCTCCCCATGTGTGAAGGTTCTTCCTTTACAGGCAATTTCCTTTCTTTTTCCTATTCCTTACCTGTGCTTCCTTCCCCAAATTAATCTTAAATTGAGGGTTTTAGCTTAAAGGTTGCTTCCTGGGGAAGGCTTTCCATGATTCTGATTAAGATACTAATTAAAGGCATCTATAGTACTCTGTATGTCTCTTCCCAACAACTAATCACAGTTATACTTACCTATTAATATTTTTTTCCTCACTTGAATGTGATTTTTTAAGGCAAAATTTGTTGTTTTTACTACCATGACCCCAATATTAATACCTGCCAAATACCTGGCACATGGAAGGAGCTCAGTAAACTTTATTGTTTCAAATGGATCATGATGAGCAGGAGTTTGAGGTAAGAGGATGTCGTTGCAAGAAATGTCCAAACCTGTAAATAATTTTTATAAGATTTGATTCGAGCCAAAGAGATGACATTGCTGGCAAGTAAGATCCCAAATGCTTCTGAGAATGACAGTTTTGCAGTTTCTTGTATGTATTTGAAATTAAGAGAAGTACATAAGGAAGACTACGTGAAGGTGGGAAAAAGCAAAGCAGGGCTTGGATTACAGGGTAGTTAACAAGACTGTGTGCCCTTGTGAGTGTGGTTACACTTATTGCAAGAGTGTGTTAACCTAGATGCACAAAAACAATGGGCAGGACTTACTTAAGACAAAGATAAACTTTGTTATTTATTTACTTATTTTCTTTTCTTTTTTTTATTGGGGTGACATCTGTTAGCAAGGATTACATAGGTTTCAGGCATACAATTCTACAGTGCATTGTCACCTTGTTGTATAATAAGTTCACCACCTAATGTGACTTCTCTTTCCATCACCTTATATTTAGCTTCCCCCCCTCCTCTCCCAAGGTTATATGGCTACAGTGTGACTACCCACCATGACCTGCCCAGGTAGGAATTTATGACCAGATCACCCCTGTGAGTTTGCTTTTAGTAGAAACTTGTTTTCATCCACAAGAGGCAGAAGAGAGAAACGTATCTTGCAATTCCTCTCTTTACAAAATGCTAGTCTCTTTCTATAATATTAGGGCAACACACCCATTGTTTTCCTTTGACTTTCACTATTCCCCATGATTTCCTCTACAGTAAAACACACTGTTTAGGAAAAAGGAAATACTTTATTGCAACTTGAGACTATTATTTGAAAGCTTAAACCATGATTCAATGGTATTCCTTAATTGTAATTTCCTCTGTTGTAATGAGCAGCTAATGTTACTTCATTCACAACCCACTTATGGTCAACTTCTCTGGATTTAGCTTTAAAATATGTTCCTCTTGTTTAGCAATATCTGTAGTTTGCTAATGATTGAAATTATGTAGGTAGATATTTAAAAATATATTTTTCTAAGTATGAAGAAGTTAAAAAAAACGTTCCTCTTTATAACTGTGCTCCAAACTGATAATTTTCTATCTCTATCCTCCACATATCTCTTCTCTGGGAGTTTTCTTTTTATCTAAGGCAGAGAATAAAAAAGAGGGAATAATTATTTTTAGTATCAGTTTTATTATGACTACTAACATCTTGAAGACCAATTGGAATATCTCTGTGGATGGAAAACAGAGCTTTGCAATAAATCTGACCCAAAGTAACCTCACAGAGTGATCTGATAATAAATCTTTAACTGGGCAGGTCATGGTGAGTACTCATACCCTAGGCTTATAAAAGTCTTTTCTTTGCCTTAAGTAAGCCCTGTTTGTTGTTCTTGTGCAACTACATTAACACACCTTTGTAGTGCTGGAGTATCCTTCTTTTTTAGATCCTTCAGAGGAGAAACCACCCTCAAGGGAGCACATAATTTTGTTAACAGTTCTGTAACCTCTACTTTCATTTAATTTTCCTTATGTTTCCTTCTTTATGCCAAATGTATAAAAATTTTGCAAAATTATCATTCTCTGGAGCATTTGAGATCTTGCTTCCTGGCATGTCATCAGTTTGGCTCGAATAACCTCATGAAAATTTTCTATAGGTTTAGACATTTCTTAAGTCTATATGTCTAAAACAGCTTTGTTACAATTGGGGAAATTTTAGTATGGATTATATACTAGTTAATTTTATTTTGTTATAGTGGTTATGAAGGAGAAGGTCTTATTTAGAAGAGATGAATCCTGAAGTATTGAGAGGAGAAGTGCCAGGATGTTGACAATTTATTTTCATATAGTACCAGGAATTAGGCAGACTGCAAAGTGAGAAATAATAGTTCCCATAAGACAACCCTCACATCAGATACCAACTGAAAGTTAGAAGGTTTCCCAAAATCATTTTCATATTCGATAATTCACTAGAATGACTCACAGAACTCAGGAAAAACACTACATGTATGATTAGCCTTTTATTATCAAAAAGGGATACAGATTAGAACCAGCCAAAGGAAGAGATACACATGTGAAGGGCATGGTCAAAAAGGGTTTCAAAGTGGAGCTTCCATCATCCTTAAGATATATTACTCCTCTAGAATTAATACGTAACAATCTGTGCAGAGTATTGCCAACCAGAGAAGTCAACCCAAGTTTCAGTGTCAAGAGTTTTTATTGACACTTCATTATGTAGGCAAGACAGATGATTCATTGCCCATGGAATTGAACGTGATTTTTAGCACCATCTTCCCTAGACATAGGCCTGATAACATAAGGTCTAAAGCTCTAATCCACTAATCATATGGCTGGCAACGCACTATAAATAAGACAGCTATTTCTATTCCTCAGGAAATTCTAAAGGCTTTAAGGTTATCTGCCAAGGATCAGGACCTATCTTTATATTAGGTTAAATGACTTACTAGACAGCAAAATAAAGGAAATGTGGCAAAGGGTTAATCATTGGTAGATTTAAGTGAAAGAATTTGAGTATTCTATTGTATTAAACTTAACAATGTTTTTTCTGTAGGATTGAAAAATTTCAAAATAAAAATTGGTAGAAAAACAATTTTTTGATGATGACTCTAGTCCCATTTGGAGTGTGACTTACTATTAATCAATATGCAAAGGGATCTAAGAGTTCATTAGTTCAATTATTCACACTTCACAATTTTTGCCACATGTACATACTGTTATTTATTTTGTGATTTTCTTTAAATATATCTGCACTTTTACTTACATATTTTACTTTAACAACAATTTCTTTAATCCTATTGTTATTGAAAAATACCAACACAGCCCTACCTCATGATGTATACAAAAAGCATAAGCAACAAAAGAAAAGATAGACAAATTGGACTTCCTCAGAATTATAAACTTTCGTGCATCAAAAAACTTATTAAGAAGGATAAAAGATAATCCACCCACAGAATGGAAGTAAATATTATAGATCCTATGTGTAAAATCCTATGTTTATATAAAAAACACATAAAACTTGACAACAAAAAGATAAATTACCTATTTAAAAATGGACAAAGGATTTAAATAAAATTTCCCCAAAGAAAACATGCAAATAACCAATAAGTATATAAAAAGATTTCCAATATTAATGACCACCAGGTAAATGTAACTAAAACTACAATGAGGTACTATTACATACCAACTAGCATGGCTACTATCCAGGCAAATAATAACAAGCATTGGCAAGGATGTGGAGAAACTAAAACTCTCATACATTATTGATAAAAATTTAAAATATTGCAGATATTTTGTAAAACAGTCTGGTAGTTTCTCAAATGATTAAAGAAAAAGCTACTATTGAACATGATTATTGCATTCCTGTGCATATACCCAAAAGAAGTGAAAACATATGTATGCATAAATGATTGTATATGAATATTCATAGCAATATTATTTACAATAACCAAAAGGTGGAACTAATTCTAAATATCTATGAATTGATGAATAAATAAACAAAATGCAATATATTCATTCATATATCAGAACATTATTTGACCAAATAAAAAGTATTGACATGATATAACATGGATAAACCTTGAAAACTTTACGCTAAGTAAAAGAAGTCAGTCACACACACAAAATAACATATTATTTTATTGTATTTACATGAAATGAACAGAATAGGCAAATTTAAAGAGTCAGACACTGCTTAAAGCTTGGGGTGGAGAGAGGAGAAGGAGAAGAAAGTGACAGCTCATGTGTACTGAGCTGCTTTTTTGAGTGATGAAAATGTTCTAAAATTGCTTGTGGTGGTGTTTGCATAACTCTAGGTATATGCTAAAAACAACTGAACTCTATATTTTAAATAGACAAATTGTTGATAAGGGAATTATATTTCAATAAGCTGTTTAAAAAAACGAAAACAAAACCTAACACTTTACACAAATCAGAAGACACTGTAAAAATAAAGAAAAATGAAAACAGTTATTAAATGTTAGTAAGATATTATTCCATGCTGAAATGCATGATCCTAAGATGCACCTTTAAAAAAAAATGGAGGTGTAGTGAGAGGTAGAGATGTACTAATGACACACCTGTAAATGCCTCCTTTCTTCCCATTAAAGGCTGGAAAAACTATAATTTTTACAATTTATTACATGACCAACTCAACAAAAGAAAAGGAAATCTCCATGTATAAGAATTAAAGTGGGGTGCATCGAATATATGGTGATGGGAGGAGAAGTGACTCTGGGTGGTGAGCACACAATGCTACACATAGATGATATAGAGTTGTATACCTGGAACCTATGTAATTTTTACTAACCAATGTCACCCCAATAAATTGAACAATAAAATAAAACAATTAAAGAGAAAAATCAAAGTCAGAGATGTAAGAGAAACTGACCTTGAGAGTTTGCAAGATACAACATGTAGGGACTTGGCTGGCATCTGAGGAAAGTGGAAACCTAGAAGTCAATCATCAGCTTAAAGTTTGGAATTTCAAATAAGAAAAATTCCAACATTTTGCGTAGTCCAGTGGCAAGGAAATTTGATTTCATATGAGAAACAATGACACCAGCAAGAAATCAAAATCCTAGTCCTTCACCATCCCATCTATGTGTGGAGACTAAATTTGCATTAGCACATGGTGCTTGAAGCATACCTTTACTGAAAGCAAAGCAAAGAAATAACAATATAATGTGCAAAAAATCTAAACCTAAGAAACCTATAGCTAACCAAACAGAAGAATTAATTTTGCAAAGCATTTTTATAGAGATCTGATTACATCTCAGAGAGCTCAATCTTCCTAAACGTGACCTCATATGAAAAACAACAACAACAACAACATATAAACTACATGAGGAAATAAGCTTCATGAGGGAGAGTTAGTAGATGAAACAAACAGAACAATGAATACCTTGAGAACTAAAAAATAATGGAATGAGCTGGAATAAATATAAGATAGGTGTATTTGAGATAGACTAGTACCAATCAGAGATTTTTTTTCTTGACAGGAATGAAAAAGATTGGAAGAAAACAAAAAAGGAAATCTCATAAAGTGATTCAAAGCTATGTTTGGTGGGTATCAGTGAGCCCTAATTGAGTACTTTGAGAGTCACTGAACTAATCTAATTTTCCACCTTATGCAAGAATTTGCTCTGCAAATTTCAGATAAGTGGTCATTTAGCTACTTCTTGAATACCTGTGCAGAGTACATAAATTAATGAAGCAGAATATTTCATCTTCAGACAATTCAATTGATTAAAAATTATTTTACTATGTTGGATTAAGAGATCTAACTCTATGTAACACCTAGTTCCTACTACACATTCTAGACAATGAATAAATTGAATCCTTCCCACTATATGATAACCTTCAATTATTTAAAACCAGACACTTACTTTCTTCCCAATCTTCCAAGTCAGCTATTCTCAGTTCCTTCACTTTTTTTCATATAATTTGATTTTCAGATCTTTTTGCCAATTTAAGCTGTCCTCTCTAGAACTCATTCCAGTTTGACAGCCTACTGCCCAGGTAAGTTAGCCATTGTGATTTTTTTTTTTTAATCTTCATTCTGTTAGCAAGCTTAATTATATATGTCAGTTACTATCATTTACCTTGGGGCTATTGTGAGAAAGAAATGCAATATTTTTGTAAAAATCTGAGCCTCTTTCCTGTTATTTAGTAGGTGCTCAATAATGTTAACTTATTTAAACTGATATAGAATGATGATCAATTTGAGTTTACCATGAGGTTAGTGTGGAAAATCTAAAACTCTATTGAAAGTGAGAAATAAGTCTATTACTAAGTTGCCCATCTGCAAAAGTGTCTTATCAAAATGAAATAAACTGACTGAAACCCAGATTATTAAAGAACGTGAAAGTTGGCAGAGCAACAAGATGGAGGATCAGAGCAGATCCAGGCTTCCTAAAGCAGATAAGCAGGAAAGAAATAAAAAAAAAAAATATGGAAGATCCAAAATATTTTGACATCTACTGTGTCATCTTCAAGTGTGCTTAAGTGCATTCTGGGTCATTTCAAGCTTCCTCAGACTCAAGACTGTTTTAAACAGAACTCTGGGGCAAACAACCAGAAACTTCAACTCCTTTGGACTGCAGTTCATTAACTGCCAATCTTTGGGTATCATCCTTCAGCCAATTATTAAGCTGGGCTATTTACTTATTGTCCCTACATCATGTCGCCATCTTGACAACAAGGATAAATTTAGAGATATTTATAATATCTATAGAAATATGATCATTCCTTTGATCAACCAACCAATTGACAATAGATTAACAACAAACACACAAATAGAACAGAAAATTGGGTTAGTCTGATAAGTGTTATACTTCATGAAGGTGATTGATCTTACAATAGTATCTTGCTTCTCTCACCATTTCTAGTTGGTGTCCTGTTTCAGAATGAATTATTTCCCTGGTCATGGCTAATAAAGTTTTTTAGAGAATCTAGAGTTTCCTTTCTAATCTCTTCACTGAACCTGTCTGTTAAATATGACTCTTTCTTTCATTCAATACAGCTCCATAATGGGGGCAGAGAGCACAATGAGATAAAGGGTTTCCCCTTCTAACTATATTATATCAACACTACTCCAGCTGTCCCAATTAAGAAGTGATTTTTTCTTTTGATGCAAATATTATAAAGTACTATATATATTTTTGTTTTCATGTACCTTTTAGCTTCTTGACATTGCCCATGCTATTCTGCCAGCACTGGGATATGGAGAAGGCAGATACGACACAGGATGGCTCATGTGTGTTGATTTTGACGTCGTCATCGTAAAATGAGAATAGGTGTACCTGCCCTGCCTAGGTTACAGTGATTTTGTAAAGACCAAATAGCAAAATGGTTGTGATAGAACAACATAATCTTGAAACATTGAACTAACGGCAAGCCAAGTTATTACTTCATAGACGTTCTTTCTTATGCTTACCTATTTTAATTCTTCAAAAGGCATTTTCTCCCCAGGTTTCACATTAGCAATAATCATGAAAAGAATACCATTGTGTGTTATATATATGCTTGTTTTTTGTATTTAGAGGACTTTCATGCATATTATTCCATTTAAATCCCATAAATATCCTGAATAATCGAATAGAAATCCATTTCCCTGTTGTATAAGGATCCACGTCTTTCAAGAATTTGAAGGCTAAGTCTACATACACATCAAATTATAAAATTAATTTATATCTATATCCTCTGCCTCCCAATTCTGTTTCCAGCCCCCTCACACACATGTACCATGATGCTTACTTGCTACGTTTAATTTAAAACTTAGAGATGTTTCTTTCCAACCTCTATCAAGAGATTGTTTAAGGTCAGTGGGAAATCTATCTCATTAATAAGTTCACTCTAAGTTCTGAAGAGCTCAAGAGATTGGAGAATGTGTTAATCTTCCCAAGTATATTTTCATTTCAACAGAAAGTTCCCCAACAACTTCAGGCAGTGTGCCAGTCACGTGGTAGGAGCTTGCTATATTTTAGTGGAGAGTTTGTCCTAGAGTCCCGTAGGTCACTTCTCTTAGCAGCTGGCTGGTTTTACAACTAATAAAACAAAGACCATGGAAACACCTTGGGAAACAAATCCATGAGCCTATTGGTAGAAGTGAAATTACCTGTATTTCAAAAAATTTCAGTCAGCCTGCCACTATAATCATCCAGTATTTCGCAGTCGATATTCTTTTCAGGCATGAATTTTTATTATATTTCATCCTTAGAATAAGGCAAAATAGGTTTGTTCATTTACTTTGGATTATTCCAAATAATGTGTAGACTATCATTTTAAAGAAGGACAATAAGGAGAAACATGTATTAATTGAGCCACATTGAAAAATAGAAAAAAGTTTATCAGCAAATTCAGGCATTTGATTACAATGCCTGATATGTTCACTATATGTACTTTCATATTCAATACTCATGATTCAGGATCATGATCTAGGGATCAGGGGAAAGCAGCAAACATGATCAAAGAAATAATACAAATAACTGACATTTATTGAGCACTTTATTAAGCAGGGACTATACTAACCGTTTAATATGCATTATCTTGTGTAACCCTCTCAAAAACTCTATAAAGTGGGTTCTATTATTATCCCAATTTCATAAATGGGAAAAACAAGATTTAGGGAGTCTAATTAGCTTGTTCATGAGTCAGATTGTGATCTCAGGTGTATCCGACTGACTGCAAAGCTTATTTCCTCATGTACTCCTGAGAGAAATAGTAAAAGCTGATGGAGAAAAATCTAGTGTCCATTTTATTTTATTTTTAATTTTATTAAATTTATTGGGGTGACATTTGGTTAATGAAATTATATAGATTTCAGTGTACACTTCTATAATACATCATGTGTATATTGCTTTGTGTGTTCACCACCCAAAATCAAATTGCCTCCATCACCATATATTTGACCCTCTTTACTCTTTTCTACCTCCCCCCACTTCCTCTCCCTCTGATAATAACCATTTTGTTGTCTGCATGTGTGAACTTTTTTTGTTTGTCTTGTTTGTTGCTTTCCGTTTTATATCCCACATTTGAGGGAAATCATATGGTTCCTGACGTTTTCCATCTGACTTATTTTGCTTAGCATGATATTCTCAAGATGCATCCATGTTGTCACAAATGATAGTGTTTCATCTTTTTAGGGCTGAGTAGTATTCCATTGTGTACATGTACCATATCTTTTTTATCTAATCATCTATTGAAGGACACTTTGTTTCCATGTCTTGGTCACCATGAATAATGCTGCAATAAACAAAAGATACCTATATCTTTATGAATGAATGTTTTCTAAAATTTGGGGTAGGTACCCAGAAGAGGGATTTCTAGGTCATATAGTAACCATATTCTTTTTGAGGAACCTCTACATTGTTTTCCATAGTGGCTGTACCAATTTACATTTCCACCAGCAGTGTATGAGGGTTCCTTTTTCTCCACATCCTCTCCAACACTTGTTATTACTTCTCTTGTTGATAATAGCCATTCTAACAGGTGTGAGGTGGTATCTCATTGTGGTTTTAATGTGCATTTCCCTAAAACTAGTAAAGTTGAGCATCTTTTCATATGTCAGTTTGCCATTTGTTAATCTTCTTGGGAGAAGTGTCAGTTCAGGTCTTCTGCCCAATTGTTAACTGGACTGGGTTTTTTTGTTGTTGTTGTTGTTGAATTGTATGAGTTATTTAAATATCTTGAATATTAACCCCTTATGAGAGGTCTTGTTTGCAAATACTCTCCCTCATTTGGTTGGTTACCTTTTTGTTTTGTTGATGGTTTCTTTTGCTGTACAGAAGACTTTTAGTTTGATATAGTTCCGTTCATTTATTTTTGCTTTTACTTCCCCCACTTTTGAGGTCAAATTCATACAATCTTCTGTAATACCAAGGTCCATAAGTTTAGTAGCTATGTTGTCTTCTATGTATTTTATTGTTTCATGTCTTATATTTAGATCTTTGATCCACTTAGAGAATTTTTGTGTGCAGTGACAAATAGTCTAGTTTCATTCTTTTGCATATGGCATTCCAATTTTTCTAGCACCATTTATTGATGAGGCTTTCTTTTCTTCATTGTATGCTTTTGGCTCCATTGTTGAAAATTATTTGTAAGGCCCATTTTGAAAAAAATAAAGATGAAATTGCATTCTTATCAGAATGTTGCCTCCATATGTGTAGAGAGCTATCTATGGTGCTTCCAATTGTAAAATAATAAAAAACATATGTAATACTTGAGCATTTATTTGATTTCTTGTGGTGGCAAGTTCTCTATATCTCACTATGACACTGAGGTATTGGAATTGAATTTTGTGGTGTAAAATTAAAAATGAGAAATAATTTTATTCTGAAGTGGTAGCAAGCGAAATGGGTAGACAACCAAATCTTGGCATGAGATCTAATGATGTTGTTACTCATATATTCATGAAAGCTTTGTTGAATGTTGTAGAAGTCAGCGTACAGAGTTCCAGGGCCACATCTATCTTTTTTTCATACTCCCTATTGTTCTGGAATTAAGGCCTCATTCTGGATATTTTCCCAGTGGAATGCCAACCTAATTCTTCACTTTATTCCATAACCCAAATAGCACATATTGTTTAATCACCAAGTTAAAGAACTCCCAGGTAGTTGACTTTTGCCATTATCATCTTTATTCAAATCTTGCAAATCTGACCTTGAGTCAGATTGTGTCACACAGACCTTATATTTCATTGTCTCATGGTCTATTTCTTAAGAATTATAAGTTTTTAAAGAACAGGGGCCAGTTTTTTCTTTTACCTTTCACACATTTCCTAGTAGTTCTACACTAAGAATAAATACTCAGACATATTTTTAGAAGTTATTTATAAAAGGCTTTAAATATAATAACAAGTTACATGATTTATTTTAAAGATAGCTAAACTCAGGTTAGTTCAAATCCCAGATACAGCTACATACATATTGAAATGGCTAAATTAAGAAGACTGACAATGTTAAGTATTATTGAGGATGTGAAGCAACAGGAACTTTCATATATTGTTGATCAAAGTAAAAAAATAATAATAAAAATAGCACAACTGCTTTGTAAAAACCTCTGGCATTTTTTAAAAAAAACTAAATGTCTACCTACTTTGTTGACTAACAATTATTCTAGGTACTTACCTAAGAGAAATAAAAATACATTCTCACAAAAAGACGAGTACGTGAATGTTCATAGCAGTTTTATTCATACTAGTCCCAAACTGGAAACAGCCTAGTTGCCCATCGCATATAAAGGATAAACCAACTGTAGTATATTTGTAGATTGCAATATTATCCAGCAAAGGAAAACAAAAAGAAACTATTGGTGTGTACAATATGAATGGACCTTTAAAATTATCCTAATAAAAGAAGACTTACATAAAAAATGCTTACTATATGATTCTATTTAAGTGAAACCTTAGAACAGGCAAGTCCAATTTATAGTGAAAAAATAATTAGAAAAATGGTTGCCCCTGGGAGCTGGGGGTGAGGATGGGAAAGCATATAAGCGAACTTCCTAGGGTGATTGGAAATGTTCTGCATCTTGAAAAGGATTTGGATTGCAGAGGTGAATGTGGTTGTTTGAACTCATTGAATGATAGCCAAAATATGAATGCATTTCATTGTATATAAATTTTATATTTAAATTTGTGAACAAATCTTGAACACTAGTTAATAGATGTACAGTGAAGTATTTGTACCAATGTCTTCAACTTACATTGATATAAGATGTATCAAAAAATAAGATACATTGATAGACAATAAAGGAATGCATAGATGTATAGATAATTGGTGAAACGAAGATAGTAAAATGTTAACTGTAGAGTCTAGATGGTAGGTATTTGGGAGTTCACGGTAAATTTTTTTCAGTTTCAGTGTGATAAAAAATGCTCATAATTAAATTCAGAAACAAAGTCAATAAACACACATGAAAAAATCTCAGTCACTCATTGGTTTGGTGAGATTAACATTCATTTTGATTTTGCTCATAAATGGGAAAGGAATCGTTGCAAGGATTGAAACTGCCTGACAATCAATAGACATATATAAATTTCACAGTAGTTTTGAGTTTAAAGGCCTATCGCCTCATATCTTTACTTCAGAAAATATGATTCATGACCACCTGAATTGAAATCAATTGGGACCCAATCAAGCCAGCAGATCTTAAGACCTACCCTATTAGCCTGTAAGGGTTTGGGTTCAGAAATCTCTTTCCCTAGCATTTCTCATGTCTTTAGAGCTTAGATCACCTCTTGTGGTAAACAAAGAGATAGAACGTCTTATGGTTATGCATTAGGAATTTTGGTTGAGAAGCAGTGCCACCAACTGTCAGTTTAGCTCATTTACCAGTCAACAATATTGTGTACATATATCTGGATGTGGGGAAATGGGGTATGGGAATAGAAAGGAAAGAAACAATTGGAGTATGTAAGGTCAATTAGCAGAAAGAGTTCTATTCTTGGAGTGCTTTCTGATCAATGAGTATACTGATGGTATGGGACTATGGGAAGTAGTTAGACCCATGATAGATGTGAAATTCCCAAACTTAGTACAGACCTATGTAATTGGGAAGACATAGTCTCTACCCTGCTAAGTCTCCAGTCTGAGAAGGGACATTTACTTCATAATGTACTTCGAGAAAGTTCAGAAACTTATAGGGGAAAAGGAGAGGAGAGGAGAGGAGAGGAGAGGAGAGGAGAGGAGAGGAGAGGAGAGGAAGGAAAGATAGGTGTAAAAGATCCTCTGAAACTGCTATGAATGATCCAAAACTACACTGAACACATATTATTGTTCCATCTAGTATTTTCTGATTAACTTCTCTTTTTGTTGAACTTATTCCATGCTTCTCAGTCTTCCATGGAGACAAAAGCACTGGGTTAGAAGTAGAATGGTATATTAAAAAGAGTATTCATATTGGAGTGTGTGGTCGCATCAAATATTCCTTCAACTTTAACAAGTTAATTAACTGTCATAACCTTGCTTTTTTTTGATTTGCAAATGGAAGCAAAATAATACATATATGATAGAGATTTTAGGTTTAGATGAGGCAATGCATCTGAAGCATTTTATGGAGCTACTGAGATCCTGTAAGCACATATGAAAGGTTAGCTTTATGACTTATACTATTAGCATGTATGTGAAATGACATATCATGAAATTACAGTTATTGACAGAGCATGGAAAAACCTGGCACACAGTGGGCCCTCTGCATCCAGCAAAGCTTTTTCATTATATATACTGCTCCACCTTAGACAGGAAGAAATGGGAGACTCTTCAGCATAATGCTCAGGACATTGTTAAATGGAAGGGAATATGCTGTGAAAAATCTTTTTTAATGAGACATCCCATTAGCTGTAGCTGTTTCCAAGCTGAGCTGCTTGTGTTGGAGCAAGAAAGCTAATTGACTAGGTGGTTGTGTCTTTCCATCTGATAGGGCTCTGGGTTTACAATGAAGCAAGCATACCACATGCCCAGGCGGTGTGTGTGTGTGTGTGTGTGTGTGTGTGTGTGTGTGCCCGTGTCTCCAATAAAACATGATTTTTCAACCTAAAAAGAGAGTGGAGAAAAACAACAGGAGGCCCAAAATGTCCGCTGATTTGCATCCATCAGAGAAAACAAGACTCTCTCACACATGCAGATAACCCTCACAGGGGGCAGAAAGGAAACAAAACAAAACTAAAACAACATAGTGCTTTTACAGGGCAGTCATGACACACAAAATAAATTTAACAAAGGCTAGGGTCAGCTGCTTGACTTCTTAATTGTGAATAATTCAAAGTGACCCTCACGAAGTCTTTTTTCTCTACAGTTTCAAAGGTGATGAAAAAAACAACAAAAAGGTCAGAAAGGGAAAGTTTTGTTCAAATCTCATCCTCTCAGCTATCTCTTCTTCCTACTCTATAATATTAATGCTCTGGACTTCATTAAAATTAACGGCAATATTATTTTACAAAAATATTTTTAAAAATTTTCAATTTTTATATCATATAATAGAAAACTTTATTCAGCCTTCAAAGCCCAGCTCAAAAATCACCACTCTTTGAAATCTACTGTGTCACTCACCTTTCTCCTTATATTAAACACTCTTTTTATTGCAATTGTTTGTTACAAATATTTTATTCTCTTACATTTCTGATTCAGACTTAGAACTTCTTAAGGTTAGACTCCTTATCTTTTGTATTTCAGAAATGCCAGCACCCAATACAAAGTTTGAGATATAATAGGCACTCAATAAATACTCTTGGAATTGAAATGACTTGAGTTCTTGAAATGAAAGACATACTTAAAGTGAAGTATTGCAATACTAATATGTATTAAATCTATAAAAACAGATGAAAAGAGTATTTCTAGAACCTCAAGAACATCATAAAGTATTATTTTCATTATTTAGTATTTACTAAGAACCCAAATCAAGTACTTAGAAATGCAAGAATTTAGTATTTGTTTGGAGGACTTGTCAGTATTCTTTAGGAGGGCCGGCTTTTTAAAGAGAAATATTTGTCAGAACAGAGAATTAAAATGGCATTATCACCATCAAGGTTATTTTTTATAGTCTGTGATAAAACCTAAACTCCTTAAACTCTCTTTCTTTTTGATCAGGATAAATGAAAGTTTGCTATAGACATGCATACATCAAAATGCAATTTTGATATTTTTCAACTTTTCTCACTTCCCACTATTCATATTTCTGAACTGGTTGCTGCTTCAACAAATATCACTTCATCATTAGAAGATGACACTTTTTTTGTTGTGGAGTAAATCCTTGTTATTAAAAAAAGATATGTTAATATTTAAGCAAAGCTGTTCATTAACTATTAATATATTACAATACTTATTATGTGCCAGATACTGAGGTAATAATAAAGGAAATATTTGTATTATAAAAGATAAAAGTCACACTTATGGACCTTCTAGTCCAATAAAGGAGAGAGATGAAATGAGATAATTGTTCAAAATACATTTTTTCTGCTTAATGTTCGAACAGAGTTATGGTTATACAGAAGTTGTGACCGAGTCTCTCTGGGAAGTTAGAAACAGTTTCAGAAAGGACATGATTTACAATGTGATTCTTGAGGGGTGAATGAAAGGGTATCTTCCAGTGGAAGAAAGGCAGCCGGAGCTCATCAGAAGTGGGTAGCAGTGTTTCAAAGATCTGGGCCTGTGGAGCCTATTGATGGGAAGTTCCGTAAGGCTGGGGTACCTAATTCGTAGTGAGGGATGAAGCAGGTGAGACTAGAGAAACCAGAAAATACCTAGTTGTAAAAGCCAAAATTACAGGCTACTAAGTATACATATTTGCCTTTTAAGATGATCCAATCAGCCTCTTGGGTAAGAGGGGTGGAGTGCCAGTTAATCATTTCTTTGTCATGAATTCAGTGATGACAGTTTGAACAACGGCTACAGAATAGGTTGATGAAGGCTGGGTCAGACAAATCTTTATGGAAGGTTATCAAAGTCTTTCTGTGAAGAAGTCAAATGCATGAAAGGATGGGACGTGATGATGAGGATGAGGAGTGGAGTGGCAAGTTACATAAAATTTTTCATGAAATTAGTTAAGTGATGTAATTTCCAGAAAGCCAGGAACATAGCTCAGTTTATATAAAATAGGTAACTTCATTACAAGGTGGTTTTATTTTTAAGTTTCTGAGGAACCTCCATACTGCTTTCTATAGAGGCTGCTCCAATTTGCAGTCCCACCAGCAGTGCGCAGGGTTCCCTTTTCTCTACAACCTCGCCAACACTTGCTGTTCATTGATTTATTGATGATGGCCATTCTGACAGGTGTGAGGTGGTAATTTATTGTGGATTTTATTTGCATTTACTCCTGGGTATTTGTCCAAAGAAACCCAAAATATGAATGAAAAAGATATATGTACCCCATGTTTACTGCAGTGATATTCACATAGCCACGATATGAAAACAACTGAAATATTCATCAACAGATGATTGAATAAAGAAATTGTGGTACATATATACAATGGAGTATTACTCTGCTATGAAAGAGTGAAACCTTACCATTTACAACAATACGGATGAACCTAGAGGATATTAAGCTAAGTGAAATAAGTCAGACTGTGCAAGACAAATACCATATAATCTCAGTAATATGTGGAATCTAAAAAACAGAATAAACAAATAAGCAAAACAGAATTAGACTTACAGTTACAGAGAACAAACTGATGGTTGCTACACCAGAGAGGGTTGCGGGGGGAAGGATGAGAAAGATTAAGGGATAAAGAAGTAAAATTGGTAGTTATAAAATCGTCACAGGGATGTGAAATAGACTAAGGGAAATCTGAGGACTGTCCAGAAAAATCCAGCCATAAATGCCTCTATTTTTCATATTACATGGCTGGATACTTTCCAGACAACCCTCATATAGTAAATAATATTGTATAACTATGTATAGTGAGTGTCAGATGGGTACTAGACTTATTGGGGTATCACTTCATAAATTATATAAATGCCTAACCACTATGCTATACATCTGAAACTTACAGAAAATAGTATTAGCTATCAACTATAATTTAAAAATACCTCAGAATAGTCACAGAATATCAAGAACAGCATTGGGAACATACCCAATGTTACTGTAATAGCTACGTACAGTGTCAGGTGAGTAGTAGACTTGTTGGGTCTATCCCTACATTGTCTAATCACTACATTGTTCTGTACACCAGAAACTAATAAAAAATAAATATGTTGAAGACAAAGCTATTGGGACAATTGCAAATTGAGAAACAATAAATTTGGAATCAGGAGGGAAAGGGAGGGAATATAGCCTGGGCTATAGAGACTGATACCAAAAGTTCATCTACCTTCAACCACTGGATGCATATGTCTTGCTCAGTGTTTGCAGGAAAGGTACAAATATAGCTTCTTAACCAAGCCTTGAATCATGTGCCAGGTGAAGTTTTGCCTCTTAATAAACATATAAAAAGTCTACCATTGGTTAAACCTAATGAATAAACAATTCTAATTGCTTACCAGGCACATAAAATTGTTTTGCATCCACTTCTAAAATGCGACTTGCTGACGCTTAATTTATTAATTTGTTAACAGACTTTTATTGAACACCTATTATGTATCAGGCACTCTCCATGACACCAAGGATGCAAGAAAGTACCCCATAACCTGTTTGCATGAAATTTATAGTCTATTAGGGAATGATAGATATTCATTCAATAATTGCAAAACTAAATAATTAAAATTGAGATTAAAACTTGAAAGGGATGAAACAAATTTCTATGGTTACATATCAAGCAAACATGGACTAGACTGAGGGATGGGGTAAGGCTTCCCTAAGAAAGTAAGACTGGAGCTGTGATCTGAAGGACGAGTGTAGTATATGAGAGTTTCAGACAAAGCAGCCTGTTTAAATATTTTGTGGCCAGAGGTCCTGAAAGAATTTTATGGCCCCTACAATAGAGTAGAGGAATGGAAGGGCAGGTGAAAAGACACTAAAGTCAGTAAAGGGGCCATACAGATGCCTTGCTAAGATTTTCAATTCTTTCATTATTATTCTAAGAGCACTGAGTTTCCATACATTAGAAAGTTCCATGATTTTGTTGTGACTATGGGAGGTAGTAAAACCCACACTTAGGACTGACCTCATGTAATTAGGAATAGATGTCTCCTCTCTGCTAAGTCTCCAGTCTGAGAAGGAACAACATTTCATAATGTATTGTGAGAATGTACACAAACAGAAGAGGGGAAAAGGAGGGGGAAGAAGCAGGGGAGGGGCTGGGAAGGAAGGAAGGAAGAGGAGAAGAGGAAAGAAGTAAAGAAGAAAGAAAAGGAGGAAGTGAGGAAAGAAGAAACTTTGAAACTAATATGAATGCTCCAAAATTACACTGGACACTTATCATTCTATCTGATTAGTTTTGGCTATTCTTTTCAAGCTTCCATGAACGGAAGCAGTTTTGTCACCCCAAAATATTCCTTTCTAGATATTGATTTTAAGCTGGTTATTTTTAAGAAATAAAAGACTCAGGAAAAACCTTTGACCCTCCCCCTTTACTGACCTAGAAAGATTTAGATAGAAGTCCTATTCCAGGAAGGGAACTATTAATCATAAGTGACAATAGTTGGACATAAACTAGTGTGTGATAGACAGAGAGGAACCTTGCAAAACCCTTTTGTTCAAAGGTCCCTCTGTGTCCCATTGTTAAAGATGGCCTGGCAAACGTTTATTAACCAAACACTTGCTTTTCTGTCTCCATGTGAATTGCCTTCCTGCCCTTTGACTTCCCAACTTATTACCCTCCTATCCCATCTCCTTAGCTCCAGAATGGCATATAAACCTAAATTGCCCAATAAATCCTCGGGTCTCATACTATGGCACCCTCAAATGTATATCTATAAAATAAACTTTGGACATTTTCTCCTGTTTATCTGTCTTATGTTAACTTGATTATTAACCAAGCTAGAAGAACTCAGAGGTGACTGGGGAAAAACACACACACACACACACACACACACACACACACACACACACTGTCTTATATATAACTGTGTGTGTGTGTGTGTGTGTGTGTGTGTGTATAAATATATAAATATATAAAAGCACCCAAACCCACCTGTTGTATTAATAGAAAATCCAGCCTCTACTGAGATTTGGATTACCTTATGCTGCCAGCTGCTCCTCACTGCTACATGGCGTCACTGTAGATACTGGTTTTGCCCCACGCAAGGGAACACCTGAGTGCCCAGCAGAGAATGCCTGTCCACAACAGATTTCAACACTGTCAACTGTTATTCTGTGAAAGAAGATCAAATTACTGTCCCCTTCAAGAGCCACCATCTGGCTGCCTGTGGACCAAATCAGCCCCTCAGAAGTGCTTTGTATGGCAGCACATTTCTTGCAAACCTCTTATCACTGTTTTACACCCAACCTGAAACAAACCTTTATATTGCCTGTCTGGTGGCGTTTGTGCTTGCAGTCTTGATCCTGGTACTAGCTGCAATCAAAGACAGACTGCGGTTTCACTCTTAAATTAGGAGTCTCTGAACTTGGCATTTTCAGGTGACGCACAGTCAGTTCTCAGAACTCTGTCCTGGAATTGGGCACCACGAATATATGTCAGGGGCTGGGCAGATTTCCCATTTACTCTCTTGACACAGAAGAGGCCTGATTAACTCTTTTTTTTTTTGAACAATAGCCGAAATCTCCTAAGAGTTGTTATCCTCGGTGACCACAAATATCTTCAGGGCTATTTGGTGGTAGCAAATAACATGCTCACCTTTGATAACTCAAATCAAAGTGAATTTTCTGTCATCTATGCTCACTGGAAAAGGTGATCTCTGGTCAAGTTGCTCATATATATATATATATATATATATATATATATATATATATATTGCACACACCAACTATTACCTCCAATACCAATTCCTGGAGTGACATAGTAGTAGATCTAATAAAATTGTTTTCAGAGTAATTGCTTCATAAATTAATGAGCCTTTGGTATTGGGGACAGTATAGGCTTGTCAAATAGTTTAACATTTTAGCCAAGTTAGCATATTTAAAAGCATTGTCTATCACCACCATATTTAATAAAAATGATCATAAAGACTTCTGTAATGACTAGCCCCATAGCAATTTGTCACATGCAACTGTAAATACTCATATATCCTTAGGGTGAATTCCTACAATTAATTTTATATTTTTATTGCTGTTGTAAAAAAGGTATTTTATTGTATGTTTTAACGTATTATTATTGCTATAATGCTTTTATGCAGTTATTAATTTTCTCTTTTATATTGTAACTGTTGCCCTTTTTATTGTTAAATTTATTGGGGTGACATTGGTCAGCAAAAATTACCTAGGTTTCAGGTGTACAATTCTACAGTACAGCATCTATGTGTTATGCTATGTGTTCATCACCAAAGTCAGTTCTCTTTCCATCACCATATATTTGACTACCCTTCCTCTCCCACATCCCTCGCCTCTTACCCTCAAGTAACCACTAAGCTATTGACTGTGTCCATGAGCTTTTGTTTCTTTGTTGCTTTCAATTTCACATTCCACATATGAGTGAAGTCATATGGTTCTTGTTTTTTTTTTTTCCTGTCTGGCTTATTTCACTTAGCAAAATAATCTCAAGTTCTATCCATTTTGTTACAAATGGCAGTATTTCATCTTTTCTTACAGCTGAGTAATATTCCATTGTGTGTATGTACCACAGCTTCTTTATCCAGTCATCTGTCGCAGGGCACTTTGGTTGTTTCCATGTTTTGGCCACCGTGAACAGCACTGCGATGAACATTGGGGTACATAAGTCTTTGCGGACAAAGGTTTTCAAGTCTTTTGGGTAGATCCCCAGAAGGGGGATTGCTGGGTCAAATGGTAGCTCCATTCCCAATTTTCTGAGGACCCTCCACACTGCCTTCCACAGTGGTTGTACCAGTTTGCACTCCCACCAGCAGTGTACCAGAGTTCCTT
>PVJL010003540.1:23396-57204 GCA_004026885.1 Lyroderma lyra | reverse complement strand
ATAATAGCCATTCTCACAGGTGTGAGGTGGTATCTCATTGTGGTTCTGATTTGCATTTCCCTGATAGCTAATGAGGATGAGCATTTTTTTCATATATCTGTTGGCCATTTGTACGTCTTCTTGAGTGAAGAGTCTATATAAGGATATATATTAGCCATTTTGAGAATTGTGTGTTAGATTTGGGGGAAAGGATTGATTAAGAGTTGAATCATGAGGGCTCCCTGGTGGTGTAGTGACTAGGTTTCAGCGCTTTCAATGCCACGGCCTGGGTTTGATTCCCAGCCAGGGAACTAGCCCCCTCCCCCACAAAAAAGAGTTGAATCAGTGGGGCAAATAAGACAAATATACAAGAATTAATAATATGGACTGCATGACAAAATGCTGAGTGGACATGTAGAACAGGCAATATCAGTGCACATATATGAAGACAAATAGGACAAACTCTTAGGAAGATAAGAGTTTAAAAATAACATTTTAAAACAAAGAGAATTTTGAAAAACAGAACAAATGAAAGGCCTAATTTTAAGTGTTAATATTCCTAGAGATTTCAGCTACTTACTTAGAGGGTCTACCAAAAGGGTGACTCTATCCCTAATAGCAAAGCAAACACGTTTATGCTTAGTGTTTGTCCGGGCATGTGTTGTCCCCTTTGACTTCGTTTGCCCCATGCACTGACCATTTTTCAGCAATGCCAATCTTTAAACTTACACATACTGTATGTGGACTACTAGATGGACTTTTATGCTACATGAACTTACACCTATGAATTGTGCTTATAGTTGCAAATACAACTTGGTTCCCACCAATTTTAGCAGCAATATTCTGAAAGACCACAAGATGGAGGTATTCCTGCATATAAGCAAATACTTAAAGCCATGCACCAAAATCCCTACCTTCTGCTTTGACTAAGATAGTCATTAGCCACCTGCGGCTATTTTAATTTAAGATTAAGTAGTAAAATGAAAACTCCAGCTCCTAAGTTGCACTAACCACACATCAAAATCTCAATATCCGTAAGTATAGCTAGTGACCACTCTCTTGCAGAGTACAGAATAAAACATTTCCATTCTCACAAAATTTTCTATGAACTTTTAAATTGGTTTTTCTTGAATTAAAAAATGGAAAAGTCTTTAGAAAGTGCTGATTCTTCCTATTATTATAACACTGAACAAGTGGAAAAGTTTTAAATGTCCAGCAATAAAATTTTGGTTATCTGAATTGTGATATAAATATATGCTGGAATATTACATGGCCATTAAAGAAGTTTTTCTTAGAATGCTGAGGAATGTGTATGTTCTCATTTTAAGGACAAAAAGAGGCAAAAGTATGTGTATATATGTTTATAAATACATGTATATACATATGTAAATTCCAAATTTGGCAATTGTATACTATACATACCTATACATACAAGGAAGAAAGAAAAAAGAAAGAAAGAAAGAAAAATAATATTATCTGTTAACTGTAGGATATGAAATTATGGAGGATTTTATGTTCTTCTATCAACATTCTTTTATTTTTAATCTCCAAGATCAGGAAAAAAGTCAATAAACAATGAAAATAAAAATAATGTAGAATTTTTTGAACTTCAGCAAAAGCTAAAGTAAGTTTTGGGAGATTTAATAATTCACTTTTTAAAAAACCTTTAAGTTTTTTTAAAACTCATATAATGTTTTTTACATGCATATAAACACTCATATGCATAAATCTTTTGCATAATTATTGTCACCAAGGAAGTTTTCAAAATCTATAATTTGTGCAATGCTGTGCAGGCCTATGAGAGCAGCTAAAAGATCTCTTGATTCTCTGTAGCTGCACCTGTTTAAATCTGGAGCCCAGTGTAACATTCGTTCATTCATTTGGAAGCAGATCGATCACATCTACATGAATATCATTGTCAAAAGCCTTGAGGAGGATGGATCTACTCTTTCGGCTACACGTCTCTGATATACCCATCTAATCTCTCTATCAAAGAAGAAAACAAGAATAACATAAGGTCACTCATTCTTGATAAGCTCATATTTTCACTACACTGAATTTACAAATTAAACTTTAATTTATTATCACAGTACAGGTTTCTATGGCAAATCATGACAGCTTACAGCCATACTGAGATTGAAAAATGAGAGGGCCCTGGGTTGAAACCAGATATACTAACCAACACAAAAAGCCCAAGAGAAGAAGATGTGTGTCTTGATAGACAGCCAAGGTACAGCTGAAAGAGTCAAAGAAGTATCCACCAGGAACAGCAATTATACCAAGTTCACCCCAAATCACACAGCTAGTTAGCCACAGAGCCCCGTATTCAAATGCTGGCCTACTTCCAAGTACTGATCCATGCTCTTTCTGATTCCTCTTTTGTATTCTTTGTCCTCTTTTTCATTTCAAACCTGATTTCTTCTGTACTAACAGGAATATAGGTTTAGGTGAAAGATTTTTCTCTCCTGATTAGACCAGTCTAGCAAACTTATCTTTTCCAATTTAGATGAGATGTACTTGATTCCCAGCTATGAGCCTATTCTTTGACAATCTTCCAAGATTTATGTTTTAAAAATCCAAATATCATTCATTTGTATCAATTGTGGAACCAGCCTATTTGCAACTAGTGAAAGACAAAAATTGAACAGATAATTAAAGAGATAATTTTACTAAGGCTATTGCAATAAGAGGAATATTCATTAATTAGGAACATTTCTTTTTAAAAAAAGGGGCTTAAAGATTTACAGAGGCAGATAGACAAGGGGCTTATTTATGTCATCCACAAGTCGTGGGAGTCAGGAGGGAGAATAGAGACTGGTCTTTTCTTGGAATACATGAGGGCAGACTGGTCTTTTTTGGTTAATCACTTCCCAGCACACAAAAACGTGGTGGTGGTGGTGGTGATTTCTTAACTATCACTGTCTCTGGGTATACAAAGCTCAGGTAAAATTTAGTATCACTATCAATCAAATCTTTTTCTGTACCCCAGTTGCATAAGAAAACCTTCCAAACACTGAAGTTTTTTGGTGTCCTGTTGGAGACATCAGGGTTCTAATATGCCATCCCCAACCACCTTTGATGATGTCATTCATCCTCAACAAATCATCAGAAGTGGGAAAGTTTAGCATGCAATAAGAAGTGTACATCTCACAGCCTGGAGATGTCTCTTGATTTGCCATACCAGGTCAGCGTACATGGAGCCACTTTGCTATAAGAACCTCCCAACCACAGTGACTTGTTCTGCATGATCAGGTCTCAAACTATTTTCTTCACAAATATTCATGCTGTGCTCTCTGCCTTGTTGTTCTATTCTATTACAGAAATTTGTGGAATTTGTTTTTGAGGTTTTTTAGGGGGATGGTGGAGGGGATAATTCAAGTGATGGTAATTTGAATTACAGGTCCAAATGAGGGCAAGCTGTGGTCCAACCTTCTCCATGACTCTCATATTCCCATTCTGTTCAAGGCCAAGGCAGATTTTCTTGCAGTTGCCTTAAGTAAAGATTAGATGCAGGTGTACTTCTGCTTTTCTCTCACCTGAAGGGATAGGTTTATAGGCTTCTATCTTTAAAGAGGTGGGGTTTTCTATTAGACATCTACCTTAAGTGGAATCTGGCCTTTGATGCTTATTCAGCCTTCAAGAATTATCTCGTCAGGCCCCAAATAGTGTTCAAAACGCATGATCAGCTTTGCCTGTTTTGCTAATGTCCTCAGGATGTAGGTGGCTTAAATGCTTAGGTTCCAGATTTCATTTAGATTTTGTCCTAATAATTTCTTATTCTTTGTCATCTGTTTCATTCTTTTAGGAAGATATTTAAATGGATTATTTGTCATTTTTAGATGGTGTGCGTCAGAGGGTAGGTCCAAACAATGTACTCCGCCATATTACCAGAAATAGAACCCCCATTACACCTTGCAAAGAAAGAGATGTGATGCTGTCACTGATTTTTAGATTAATTTTTGGTCACCAAGAAGAGAAAACAACTCATCCTAGCTTAGACAATAACTGATCACATAACTGATAAACCCAAGGATTAGAGTTGTCTTCAGGTACACTTAGATCAGGGCTCTATCTTGGCTTCACTATGATTTTCTTGACTCCGCTCTTTCCACTGTGTGGGCTTCATTCTCCAGTTGGCTGTACAAGATGAGAGTGCTAAAGACACTGGTACGACATCTTCCTCACCCCCAGTTACAGGGAAAGGAAGGCTTGGAAGATTCAATGACTAAAGCTTGTTAGGATCCTCCTGAAGCTGGTTCTGTTTAGGTGTAGCAACTAGAGAACTCCTGCAGCTGAAGATGTATTGCTGCCGCTCATAAAACAAAATTACTATACAAAAAAAGAAAAGAAAAGAAAAGAAAAGAACTGAAGGATCAATAAGGGGTCGAAAGAGGACACCAGGACTGACGGAGACAGAACTCACCGTTTTGCTGGGGATTGGTGCTATTTATCTTGACCTGAATATGGATGGAGAAGCAACTGGAAGGAAATACAGTGACCCTGTAGGTCCAAATGAAAGAGCCCTGATTCTAACCATATTTAAAGGCACTTATTATTTTATTTCTTATTAAAATATCATTATTAAGGAATTTTTTTCTTTTAATTTACTGAATTCTCACTCAGCACTGGGTGCCCTTTAGGTCCTCGCACAGATCTAGGCACTTTCTGGGAGGGAGATACTTGACTCTGGAGATGTCTATAAAGTAAACAGATAAACATTTGGCAAATGAATGAACAAAGAAGTGAAACATTGATAGAGGAGCCTCTTTATTCTGATGGCTGCTTTTGTATTAATTGTACTAATTTAAAGTCTGTTTTCAAAAAAAGATTTGAAGCTGCCTGCTGGTTTATAGCCTGTGATTCTTAAAACACAAAGAACTTTAAATTTGAAGTCTAGTGGGAAAAAAATAAGAAAGGCTGGGTGCTCAAAACCACATACAGTGAAAATATTGAAAACCTCAGACAAATGAATCACTTCATCTCCAAGAACCAGTTTCCAGCTGCAAAATGACTGATGCATTTTTATGTCTGTCAAAAATTAGATCATCTTCAGCTTTTCAAGTTGCACAGCATTTGTGCTAGGCAGAGGTTTCACGGGCAAGTATGGTCTATTTCATCTCACCCCTCCGGTATGAAGCTCGACCAAGCACTGGAGAAAACTGTCACTGTTAATGATGATCCCATGGGAAACAGGGACAAACCCAAGGATTAGAGTCATCTTTGTGAGCATCTGGGTTGTATCATGAGTTCAGCCCTTTCTGTTGGAGGTGTAATTTCTGCAATGAGCTCCTATGTATTCAGTCAAGTTGAAGAAATGAGAACTGCATGCTGATGAGCTACAGACTCCTCTGTAGTTTAATCATCTTATTTATAGATAGACAGGTTTATAGAGCCCAGCTATTTCACTACCTCTCAAAGGCGTTTATCTGGTTATCTAATGCTGCCTCACAAACCATCACAAACTTAAAGCACAGTGGCTGTCTATTATTATCTTTCACAGTTCTGGGTATTGACCAGCCTTAGTTAGGTGGTTCTTGCTTAGAATCTGAGTCATTCTGAGGCCCTTGTCACTCATATCCCGGGAGGATTCAAATATCTGGAGGCAGGATGAGCTGGGGTGTCTCAAAAATCCTTCTGTGGTTTCTTCATGTGGTCATTCTAGCATGGCAGTGTTGGGGTAGCTGGATTCTTCCACGGAAGGTCTGTCCTGCAAAAGCATGTGTCTGTGCCCAGAGAGAGCCATGCAGATGCTTTATGGCCTTCTGGGACCCAGCAGGAGAAGTCACCAGTGGCACTTCTAGTGCATTCTAATCTTTAGAATAATTAAGTCACTGAAGCTATAATCAAGAGAGGGGAATAAACTTTAACTGGAGAGAGTTCAAATATCAAAGAATTGAGGATATGTTTTAAATTCTCCACAAAGCCTATCATTTCACCATGAGAAATCTGTTCTTTGAACTGATGGGCTTTTTAAGAGTCTCGTATCCAAAGCAAAATAATCGCTGGAAGTAGAAAGAGTTTCATTCTTGATCAGTTTCTAATTTAACTAGGAATTAGCATACAAATCCATGAGAATTAAGCACCAGGAACACTAGGAGTAAAAAAAGTCCCTGTGCTGAGGGATAGGAAGGACTTTTAGGAGGATGACCAAGGACCTCAGGTGGCTGGTTAAGGTACAGCTGCCAAAAGGAAAAATAAACTGAATGTGAGAATGGCATTCTTGAGTTCCAGCTCCCGGTGTGCTGCTAACCCTCAGTGTGACTTCAGATGACGGGTCACTTGCCCTTTGGTACTTCTTTGTCTTCATTTGTAAAATACAAAATTGAATTAGATCATTTCTAAGGCCCATGACATTCTGCAATGCCATTATTTTTGCTATGAATGCTGAAACATTTCCTTCATAGGTAAGACCCTTGGCTATTAATACCATCTCTGACAACATTTAATGGTTTGAGATGAATTTCTGGTGGCGAAAGACACCCTAGCCAGCAGGTCAGCAGACACCTCCTTCAGGTGACAATGGGGAGAAACAACTGGCATAATTTATGCCGTTGAGATGAGACAGAAAAGAAGAAATGACTTCTGTAGAACTTCACTGGAAAAAAGCAGGCTAACGTGGCATATTGCTTTCTTTGATGCTCAGATACTGGCTCCCACTTTGATCATAGCAAAGGAAAAATTATAATTTAGGAGCACTTGTTACTGCAATTTAAGAGCACTGGTGAGTGCTTTGATGTTCAAAGGGAGGACCTCAAGCCTGATGACCTATTGTTCAACAGGGTGGGGCCCTTAATAAATTTTAACATATACTAAGTTTAGGGGAAAAGAGGTACTTCATTGAAAAACTATGCATATCCATCTGAACAGGCTGATTCTAGGTCTGTTTATTGTCTTGGAGCTATTTTTAAAATTGCAGGTAACTGATGGATATGCAAACTCGGTCTTATTCAGTAGCATTTCCATTGACTTCCCTTCCCACTGGAGAAATCATTTTGCCCCCATTTGCAATTTGATTCCTTTACTCTATATGATTTTGCTTTTTGACATTTCCTTTGAACCAATTCTCTTTTATTACTTACATGAGTTAACTAGAAATCTTTAAAATGTGTTCATTTTTATATCTGTAGGCAAGTCATGATCTTGCCATTTTCTGAAAATTATCTTTTAACATAAGGTTGAACTTAGACTTAGTTTAAAATAGTGATTGGAGAGAGATTTAAATTGCTTTCATGGACCAAAGCAAATTGATTATTAAGTCTGAGACACTCACAGGCTATTCTGTGAAATAGATACTATTAACAGATAATTTTCAAAAAAGATAAAATCAGACTGTCATACTGATTGAACACAGCTAAAATTTTTATTTAACTCATATGATATGGGGGAACCAGACAGAAATTACAATCCGTTCAAAGGAAAAGTCAAAACAGCACAGATTTATTTATATGGGTGAAAGAAAGATTGAGAAAAATTGCAGATCGATCTGTTTTTTCCACAGGCAGGATTGGAGTGAGATGGGGAGAAATTTAAATTACTGCTAAACAAGAGCATATACATTACCTCCAACTTATAAAAGGTTGGAAAATAGCTCAAAAGCAATGACAAAGAGCAAGGATAGAAAGTGATAACCTGAAAGGTATGCTCTAGATGATGCATAGTTTTCCATTGAAAGAAAAATTTCAACAGAATATAATTTTAAGAGAAAGAAATTCACAGGGTTAATAGAGGCCAAAATTTAATATCTCCTGAAAAGGTACTGAAAAACAAGAGCTTGGTTTCAGTCCATTTCAGAGCTGCTTGCTTTGGAGTGACTGTATGAAAATTGTTGGGAATATTTAAGCACTGCAAATTCTAACATGTCACTTAAAGGTCTAAAAGTATTGCATTTCAAATTTTATGTACGTAAAGGAGAGTCTATTCCTCCTCTTCCATACCACTAATGCATCCTTACCCCAAGTCTATTATTTACCTTTTCTATTTTAGGCCCCAAGACTTTTTTTTTCAATGATATTTATTGAATCGCCTCCATATGCTGGGCCTTGCTTTCTCTGTTGAGGATTCAGAGATGGACAAATCTTGCTCTTTATTCAGATGATATTATCTGCCCACATGTATGCCTCACTCAGGTATAAACATCTTGAGATCCCTGGGATGGGAAAATGCTACAGAGACCTGTTATCAGACTAATGTTCTATTTTTATTCTCCTTCTGACTCTGGGAGTCTAAAAGTGTTTGTTTAGTGGTTCTGAAGCAAGCAGCATATAAAGGATGGGCAAACACGAAATCTCCTTGGATTAGTAGGACAAAATTGAGAGGAATCAGGATCACCTGTGGTGGGAAGGGGAGAAATACAGGTTGTAAGAGCTTTGTTCCTGTTAAAACTCATTTAGCCAAAAAATACCAAAGACAAGCTTTTAGTTGGACAGAATCAGATCCAATGACTCCATACAGTGAAGGAAGTCATCCCAAAGCAACTATATGCTGCTGTCCAAGACAGGGAAAGGAAGCATCTTTAGTAAGGTTTAGGTTCCTGCTGAAAGGAGTCTGCAAAGGACATTATTTCTGAAGTAGGTACTATTTCTGAAGTAGGATTTGGAGCAATACCAATTAGCTAAGGATTTGGTGCTATTATGCTAATGAAGGGATTTTAGCAGTTGAGTATCTTAAGTAAGTGAAACAGCAAATGGTTCTAGAGATTATCACTGGTAAGAAAACAGTAGTCTCTCAAGGACGGGTCATTTGAGCATTCAAGACTTCTTAGAGGGACACCGTGGGTGCTTTGAAAAGAGAAACCTGAATTCTAATGCATACCAATTCATAGTTTCTTCCCCAGGGTGACAATTCCAAATGCCTTATTCCCTAGGCAGAGCTGTTGAAAGAATGTGAAAGAACAAACAGAGATTTCACAAAATGTTGTTGGAGTTGGTTGGGTTGCAGAAGGGAAACAATATTCTCTGAGAAAATCAAGAAACAAAAAATAGCATTTCAGATTCCACTGCAAGACAGAGTCCTCAAGTATCTCTAAAGTGGTTGTGGTTTTATAAGTAAATTGGGCATTTTCTTCAGAAAGTGTGAGTTTTTCCAAAGGTGGGAAGTAGAGGCTGCTTGGGGACTTAGTGACAGCTGAAGAAGATAAAGTTTTCATATACAGGGGAAGGAACTATACCTGTGCTGAGTCCTGAGACTTACTGATCTGCAAGATTGGAGGTCAACAGGGAACTGCAAGGAAGCCACTAACACACATCACTGTGGCTACAGGTTTGCTGTAAGAACTAGAGAGTTAAAATAAAGCATCCTAAAAGCTGCCCATTGATCCCCAGCCCATGTCAGAGAGAGAAAAGACTCATGTAGCCTGAGATAAGCCTATTGGGTCTGGATCATTAGGGACCAGCAAAAGAAATATTTAGTAGAGGCAGCCTGAAATGAGATGCTATGAGATGGCATTCCCAAGTCTTTTCCAGTGCTCTGCCTCCTTAAGAGATGAAGAGGCTTGACTAGAGGCATGTTCTTATGGCCCCTTGGCTCTGCTGGATACACACATTCCAGCTTTCTTACTGACATCACTTCTCTTCACAGGAGTTCAAAGACTCTTTCAGGCTTCTTGGATCTGTACTTAGAAATACAAACTGGACAAACACCGAATATGTCAGGTCATCTTTGAAATTAGACTTGTGAAGGATAAAAATTTTCATCAACAATTTCCATTTATGTCTTTGAATATAAAACCTCCAAGCCCAGCTTGAAGAATGGTGTTTCTGATGCATGAAGTCACTCTAATGCATATAAAAATAGTAAAATATTGCCCATGGAGTTACCATCATAAGGAAAGTCACTAATACTCAATTGGACCAGAATTTGCCAAACAATCATTTTGGCAGACAAATTGAATATGATTGTGATTGGCCTTGTATATGGAAAAGAAGAAAAAGTCAATATTCAGAGAGGAAGAGAGAGAGAGAGAGAGAGAGAGAGAGAGAGAGAGAGGAAGAGAGAGAGAGAGAGAGAGAGAGAAGAGACACATGGGATCATGAAACGTTTCAGTTTCTGGGTCAGTAATTTGCCTTTAACTCCTCCCTGTCACCCATCTTACTAAAATGCCTTCCTCTTATTTGCAACAGGGTTTTTTGTTTTTTTTTTTTTAATGAAGAGAACTGGGCTCCATAGCAGCAAATTCAGGGGGTTACCGTTTTCCAATGTAGGTACAGATCTATGCTTCACCGTGTTCTCTCACTAGCAAGGCACAGTGTCCCACCAGGCAGTCGTTTTCTTCTTTTTGGCACAAAATTGGTGGCCAGTGAATGTTTTTTATCTCCCTTCAGTCAGAGGCACCAGGCCCAAAAGTATACTCAGACATTTAGCTGCTATTTCTAAACTACATGAGTCTCCTTTCTAGCTCTAGCAAGTCTAAGTGACAATTATTAAAAAGAAAAGATAACATTAATTCGAAGAAAAGGCACAAATGATCAACATCAGTTATGGAAGAGGAAGCATTTTATTGTGCCTATTTGTTATTAAATACTGAAGGTCGTTCTTTTGATTTTAGCCATTTGTATTCACTATTAGGTGTCATTCACAGTGGTGTGAATGGAGATGAATTGATGTTGAGCTTTACTGTATTACTGGTTACACACCGTGTTCACACTGGGGGCCTAAGCAGCATCTTGATATAGGAGCTCTGCAGAGCACCTAGACTCTCACTGAAATGACTTCCACAAGTATTGTTGAGCTGCTGCAACGTGTCAGACGCTGTATTAATTGAATGTGGTCATACCACATTTAACAATGCAGACAGTGCCTGCTCCCATAGAGCTTATACTACTCTGAACTAGTGACATTTAATTATTTTTATTTTACTGACTAAATAGCAGTGTGCTCTTCCCTCCAGGGTGTGCAGGGTAATTCTGACTGACTGCGAACTTAAATTACTAAAGTTCTCTCTCTGAGTATATGTCAATATGTCTCCCATCACAAATCTTCCTTAAGGAGTGTTTTTCTTTTCCATATGGGTGCTTTTTCTTCTATTACTTACTCTCTGCCTTTTAAATGCCATCTCCCTTTTAAATGTCATCTATATGACTGCAACCGGTTCACTAAGATTCAACTCAAGTATTATTCCCCCCACTCCATAAACTTGTCTTCTCTCTAAGAATACTGTATGCGTATTTTCTATCGCCTCTCATCTGTACATTTGCCTTGCCTCTCCATCTATCTTGTCTTTCATGTCTAATCCCCTTCTCATTCCTCTCCAGGGGTTTCTGATTTCTTAGGTTCTAGCAACTGGTGGATCCACTTGACTAGTGGGGCAGCTATAAAGGTAACATGCTCCAGTTGTTGCTTCTGCCTTTTCTTATCATGGAATCAGTGAGTAATAAGAACCCAAGCGAATTTTGGATTGGAAGTCTAAGCAAAGCAAGAATATTAGTCCAACAAATTTAGGAAGAAAAGATTTGCCATATGGTTCAACCTATCATTCCAAATCTCCATCATTGGGAAAGGGTCAAAAGCTATGTCTAATACTTTCTTTAACCTATTCTAGAATGTCATGAATTATTAGATACATCACTGATATATTTTGGGAAAGAAATAAACACTACTTAATATCCACATTAAAAACCTTAATAGATGATAACACACATACATCCATAAAATTACATACCATTTCCCTTTTCAATTACCAGCTTTGTATTTAAGCATCTTTTGAATCTTTTATAGACTCAGGAATTATAAGTGTATCACAACAATACCGTTTTTTATGAGCATCTCTTATGTCCTATTCTTGTCGCTTCTCCCTTCCTTGGACATGGCTCTTAGGACAGTTGTTTGTAGAATAAACAAGTGAATGGCTGAACTTATACCTATACCTTTACATTTGCTACTTCTCAATAGTTTTGTGTTACAGTTCACGAAGAGAAAAATTTCTTCACCTCTGTTGAACACTATCAAATATAACATGTTAGTTTTAGGCAGACACTTTATTCCAGGCCACCCCAAGACCACTAAAACTTCAGCCACCTCACCCTAGTTTAATCATCGGTTGCCAGAGTGGTAAGATATGGTGGCAAAAATGACAGAATCTTACACGACAATCTACCTGTTGTAGGAGTTTTGCCCAGAGAGGGCTGCACCACCAGCAGGCACTTTTCATTGTCCCAATTTGTCAAGCAGATGCAGTGGTTTGTGTGCTGTCCTATACCAAATAGGTAAGTGACCACTGTGGGTTGATTTATGAACACACTTGCACAAACAGCACACATCTTTTCTTTTTCTTCCCTAAAGTCGTTCATTTCACCCTCAATTTCACAGTTCGCAAGTGGGAGATAAGAAACTAGGAAGAGCACAACCAAATATCCTTAAATGAGCAATTTTTCTGATGGAAATAATGATGACAATAACCAACATTTAGTCAATAATCTTTTGCATCAGATATTGTGTCTTTACAGGCATTATCTAGCATTTGAAGTACCCATGAATTATACAAATATTTAACAAGGTATTGAATTTCGTAGACTAGATATGGAAGGCTACCATTAGGTCGCTAATTTTGTATTGTATTATTATAAAAATAAAAAGTAAAACAAAATTCACTGTTTATCCTCACCATTATTTATAGAGAATATTCTAACATCCCCACCCCCAATATATACCAGGGGGATAAAAAATGTATACACATTTTAAGAGATTTTATCTGTGTATTACTTTTTTGAAGTAGAATTGAATTACAGTAGCAATGTGTAGTATGACGTTCATTCAAAAGATGGTGTTAATCAAATGAATGCTAGTGTCACCATGCAACAGGCAGGACAGTCCAAGAAATGGAGGAAGCACAGTTTTCATTCAAGGAGTGCAAGACCATTTTGAAGTGGTATATAGAACCAGCCGATGAATCGAACAGCCTGACGGTGGGGAGTGAGGATTAATGAAAAGAGACAGAGAAGAGAGTTACCGGGAGGACTCCAGTAAATACCGAAGCCCCGAGTTTATTTTTCCTCACCAATATATGCATACAGCATACGTGCAGTACAGCAGAAACAAATTTGCATTTCCTTCCTCAAAAGCAGGTCATCTATTATCATTAACTCTCTACCAATAGCCTAAAGGTCAGAGCAAACAAAGGAGGTCAGATTTCCTAGGGCTTGTCTTCCATAATCCAATTATCTTTCTTTTGTGTCTCCCAAGGCACTGGCCAGATCAGCCACATTCCTCAGATGCAGAAGTAAAGCCAGCCTGCATGGCTCCCAACAGTGGTATGTGAAATCTGAGAATGTTGTTCAAGTTCTCCCCAAGTTCTCCTGACTTAACATCCCTTGATTTCTACCTGTGGGGGACCTTAAAGGATGTGGTGTACCACACAAAACTGGTTACACTGGTAATACTTTGGGAAGAAATTGAAACAGCATGTGCAGCGATACAAGTGGACACTTTGGTCAATGTTGCTCAAGCAGTAGTTTGCAGTAACCAGAAGTGTCTGGTGCTGATGGTGACCACTTTGAGCACCTCTTGTCATTGCAGACGTCAAGCGTGACTTGTATTCATGTTTTGTTATCAGTATATATGGAGTATTACAATCTTAATACTTTTTTTTCTTTTTAAAAATGTGTCTATATACTTTTGGCACTCTCTGTATATAACATGCTTACAGGGAAATTTGCAATTGAGTGAATTTAGCTTTATAGTATTTCATCAAATTTTTGTTTTTCTCTTCCAGGTGCAGCCTAATAAGGATTTGAGATGGGCCAGAACGAAGCACACGGTGCAAGCATTTCAAAGCTGCTGCGATTAACACACAAGATTTGCAAAGGTGGGAAAGAGAACTTCTCTGATTTCAATAGTCACTTCTTTCTAAGTTCACTGGTTGTACCTTCCTTCATCCTAAGAGGATGGGATGTTGTGTGAGATAACATGACAGCTTGTAGGGTGAATACCTTTTATCCTGAAAAAATGTCCTACAGTGTAGATGTGACTGTGATACCTCCAGACTTCGTGTGCTCATTTGGGGAAGAGGTTCCACATCGTCTAGACAAAACAGATGCTCACTCTCACAAATTTTCTTTGTATCAATTTTCCCTCTTTACTCTTGAAAATAGATTCTGCTATGTTTACCTGTAAGGCAGCCACTGAACTGGATGCTATCCAGAAGACATCTGTATTTAGGTTGGACAATTCTTGGTTTTAATACAGCTATCATCACTAGCTCCCTGTAGCTGATATAAAACTTAGTAACATGCTGAACAAGGGACAAGGGAGCAGTAGGATATGATAACATCTTTAAGAATGGAGACCACTGCTCTGGGTAGTGGCTCACATGGCAAAACAAGGGAGTGATAGACAATACAAGACAGATCTAAGTGTTATTACTCACTCTCCAGGGATTACTCTTCCTGAGTTTGAGTGACAAGGGTGAACCGTTTTATAATTTCAAAGCAGAGAAAATAATAGCAAAAGACGCAGCATTGAGTTGGAGCTAGTAAATTCACTCTGAGATAAGGTGAGGAAGACTTAACACCTGAGACCTTGCTGGAACAGCGTTGAAAGAAAATGGATTACAGAGGAAGCCTAAATCAGCCAGCGTCTGTACAAAGTTTGGTATCCTGGCAAACCAGAGACATGGGGCAACAGGAGTCACTGCAAAGCCTCAACTCACAGAGAAAAGGACCAGAGTAAGAACCTCTGTAACCCTCTCCTCACCCCTCCTCAGCAGGGATGCAGAAGCTAAGCTTGGAGGAGCTACAACTGGATTTGACTGCTGGCACCTGGGGTTCTAAGAAACTCCAGGTTGCTTGGGCCTAAGAAACAGACTTAAATATTTCTGCAATTCTAGAAGATACATTTTGTTATATTCACATTTCTGAAATCAGAACCTTCTAACCACTATGTACCTTTTTATGAAGAATTTATCATTAATTAAGCAATATATTATTAATTGCTTTTTATACTAATGGCACAATGGGATTGAGAAAACTTTGTTTGTAATTGGAGGACGGCTCTAAGAGTCTCTTGGACTGTGGTCACTTTGTTTCCAGGATAAGGTGCAGTGGGTTTAAAAAAGAATTGTAACTTCAACAGAGGGTTAGGGCCATGTGAAGAGAGGCAATTTGAAAAGCTGTTGAGCCCTCCTTCCTGGCAAAAAGTTGTTATATTTGATAGTGATATTTTGTGATTACTTATATCTGCACAGTTTTGTGTTTTGTGCTTTTTGATTTTTTAGAGCAATATTAAATTAATATATGCCCTTCTCAACATACTGTTTTGGCAAAAACCCCACAAAGTTCTTATTTATTTAACTCCCCTTTCCAAATGCAACTCATCTAAATGAACAAAAGTCTACAGTAGTATAGGAAAACCCATCTGTAATCAACCCGTCACAACTACGTATGACACACTTACCAGTCTCATGAAATTTGGACCAAATAAAAGAAAGACACGTACAAAGAACACTTTCTATGTTAACAATAGGGCAAAGATCTGGATATAAAATGAAAGGCAGGAAAAGGCCCTGGAAACAATCCTTTATTGAAATAATGAGAATACAAGGGAAACACAGAGAGAGAGATGCAGAACGTTCTCCATTTGGGTAACTTCATTTTATTTTATTTTATTTTTTATTTTTTTGCTTTTTGGTATGTGGGTAGCTCCCTGGCTGGGAATCGAACCCAGGCCGCAGCGCCGACAGCGCCAGCGCCGAAGCCTTAAGCCACTACACCACCAGGGAACTCCTCATTTTATTTTTTACATTAAAAATGTCAAGTACACATTATAAAGGCAGATAAAACATTGTAATAAACTGCATGTGTCCATCACCAAGTTTTAGCAATATTCAACTATGAATGAAATAAGCAGAACAGGTTTAGAGATACATTGGGTCCTTGGAGGTAGATCAATCCCCACAGAAAATTAACCCAGCTCCTATAATATATTTTTATTTATATAAACAACAAAAGAAAATCCTATTGCTAACACCATTTAGTTTCTTCACTCATAATGAGATATGAGATGAAGCAGGGCAGAGAGAAGGCCGGCTAACAAAGCGCTGAGACTGAGACTTGCAGTTGCAGATGAAAGCTAACTGAGATAATTTAGTAACTATGCAACAGACGGTTTGGGAGCCCAGGGGGATTTCGTGTAACTTGCTCTCCAAAAGGAAAGGGAAATGGTGAAAGCTGAGGTAGCCTCACAGTTCTAATCAAGGGACCACATATAACCCGAGGCAGATGGTGTTTCAAAGTTGCCAAGTGCTAGGAAAGAGCTTACCAGAATTGGAACGACTAGCTGGCAACTGCTAGTTTTGCCAGTTCATTCCAGATACCACTGCCACCCACCTCCCACACTCAGGCAATACATGAGCTAACACAGATTACAGACTGCTAATAGTCAGCCTTGCAACTATGGCACTAAGTGAAAAATTAGAAGTATCTAGGGAAACAGAGTTGAGTGGAATCCTGCAATATACAGAGGGTGCCAAAAAATGTATACACACTTTAAGAAAGGGAAAGACTGTATTAAAATTGTAATACTCAATATATACCAATAACAAAAGATGAATACAAGTCATGTTTGACTTCTGCAATTACAAGAGGGGCTCAAAGTGGTTACCATCAGTGTCCAGACACTTCTGATTACGGCGACTACTGCTTGAGTTATGTTGACCAAAGTATCCACTTGTGTCACTGCACATGCCATTTTAATTTCTTCTCAAAGTACCGCCAGTGCAGCCTGTTTTCTACAGTACACCACATCCTTTAAGGTTCCCCATAGGTAGAAGTGAAGGGGTGTTAAGTCAGGAGAACGCAGAGGAATCTCAAACAACACTTGAATTTCAAATACCACTTCAAGCTAGTCTTGCCCTCCTTGAAAGACAACCATGCTTTTGCCATTTTCTTAGGTTGTCCTGCCTGTCACATGGTGACTATAGCATTCATTTGATTAATGTCATCTTTTGAGCTAACGTCATGCTACACATTGCTACCGTAATTCAATTCAACTTCAAAAAGTAATACATAGATAACATCTCTTAAAATGTGTCTACATTTTTTTTGACACCTATAGTATTTCTTCTAGGGCAAAATAATGACACAGATAAAACTTCCATTCAAAGGGGAATAAAAAGAAATGATAGCCTTGGATGTCTGTAAATGTTTGTCAAACAAACAAATAAAAATGATATGGAAAACAGAAGCTTCTGAAGAGTACATGTTGAAATTAAGAGAAAAGAAAAGTTTCTTTGTATTCTCGAGAGAACAAGAAGCTTTCAACAAAGAGTATTGAAGATAAAAAATAGCAGAATACCATGGGGAAAAAGTTATGATGGTGATATCTCTAGAAGTTTATTTATCTATCTTTATATCATCTGACAGTAAGTGGGCTCTCTCTCTCTCCATCTTTCTCTCCCCCATTCCTCTCTTTAGGAACCCAGAAGTTTCCAGATTCAGATAGCCCTTTATTTTGAAGTTTTATTTTTATCATTCCCTTGAATAAATTTTTTGTTCTTCTTTTTCTGTTTTTCTTCTTTAATTGTACAATCTGTAAGTCTTCTGCTCTCTGTAGTCTGTATTCCGTATGTATCATCTTTTTATTTAGATATGTAAGAAAATAAAAAAACAATATATAATATCTGAAACTAAGGAATTATTACAGAATAGAACTGACACGAAAAAGTGGCAAAATTATAACTTGAAGTACAGGCTTGAGGAATGGTCAACATTCAGTGGAGAACTATAAGAGTAAATAATTTAAAGAAAAACATAAGACTATCTGAGTAGAAAGATCATTATGATCTACAAAGGAAAAATGTAGTTGTTTGGTTTTTTTTTCACTCTTCTCCTAAAATATTAGATTCCAGAAGGCAATAGACCACTTGCATAAAAAACTGAAGGGGAAGGTTTAGTCCTACAGAATTTTATAACCAGCCAAGTTATCACTGGATTAAAATAGCTGAAATAAAGACTCAGTATTTGTAGCACTTACAAACTCTTTTTAAAAATATATTTACTTAAACAACTAAAGAAGTTCAGTTTTTCTTTAATTAACTGAAGTTAATATTTTAGTCAGATTTCCTCAGTATTTTTCCAAAGATTTTACCCTGTTTCAGGATCTTCCTGCATTTCTGACTCACCAATCTGTAATATAATAAACAATGTTTGCTTTAAGCTGCTAACTACGGGCCAGTTCGTTACACAGAACTCGATAACTGCTGCAATTGTGTAGCCCCACACTGAGTAGTGTGCTCCCTCCACGCTACTTGTATTCCTTCCTAAGTGTTAATTACCTTATTTTTTCCCTTGCATTTTCACCTTATGTTTTGAATTGATTCAATAAACTGTAAAATTTGACCATATTAATTTCATTTGTGAACATTTCTGTTCCATGACCTCTGAGTAGTGGACTTAGAGGCTACCATTGCACCAAGACAACTTCCCAAGGCAATAACACTGTTGCAGTTACGATGGCCACAGGTCTCCCAAGTATTCCTCCCTACTCTGGGGGGCAAGGACATGTGAATAGTTACCCAAAGCTGCATAGCTGGTAAGTTAGAATGGACTTGTCCTATTTTACAAAAGCAAATGCTGAAGAAGTCTTGAAAATAATCTGAAGATTTTGGTGCATTTCCAAAGCTAATTTTGAACTTTTTCCTAGACATAAGCAGACACTGATATAAGTGCTAGCCACAACTTGATCCATAAATATGTTTCTAGGTCTGTAGACCAACGCTTGACTCCTCTTTTCAGATTGACTCCTAGATATAACTGACCTCTAATTTTGTGTTTCTTCTTACCTTAGCCATAGTCACAGACTGAAGCTTAACACCATAGCCTATTTTATAAATATAGGCCCATGGATTCAGGGGGTCAGGTCAGGGTTTGATTGCATTAGTGTTGCTTAGTCCCACTTCTGGGGAGCTATAATTCAGTGGCTGCATTTGACTTCACCAGTTGGTATAAAAGTAGAAGAGAACATCTCAGAAAATAAACCATATTCAAACAGTATTCATAGGAAAAAATAAATGATCAATAGTTGATTACTGAAGACTTTCTATGTCCCAAGCTTTGCCCTAGGTGCCATGAGAATTTAAAAATGAATAAGACTCAGCTCTTGCCAAGAAACTTTGAAACACATCTGTTTATGAGAGATAGAGTCACAATCTATCATGGATAACATTGTTATCCATGAAGACAGCATGGCAGTAAGGATAACAGAGTGAGGCAGATGAAGGTAAGAATTTTGATGACTATGCTGGCTGGCAGGGTGGATACATACTAAGGTTTGTATGAGGCCTATACCATGTAATGTTTTGTAGGAAATTTTTACTTCTTACATAAAAACTAATAAATATTTGTGTTCATTTTCTATAACAAATAACCAGTTGTAAACACTATACTTTTATCACCTCACATTTCTGTGAAAAGTCTAGGCTCAGCTATTTTTCCGCTCCAGGTTGCACAAAGCTAAAACCAATGTGACAGTAAGACTGTATTCCTTTCTTAAGTCTCTGGGGATGAATCTACTTCCTAGTTCATTCAGGTTGTTGGCAGTTCCTTGTGGTTGTAGGACTGCGTGGGGTTCCTTTAGCCTTGCTGGCTGTCAGTAGAGAGTTGTTCTCAGGTTCTAAAATATAGCTAAATTCCTTAGCTCAGGTCCCACCCTCCCACAATTTCAAAGCCAGAAATGATGGGTCAAGTCTTTTTGACACTTAAGATTTTTCAGTCTTATCTTTCTGCCTTATCTCTTCTGTCTTCTTGTGCCAGATATCTCTGACTGAACTTTCTGTCTTCCTCTTCTTTTAATGGCTCATGTGATTAGATTTTGCCCACCGAAATATTGGGAGATTATCTTCCTATTTTAAGATTAGCTACTTAGTAGCTTTAATAACATCTGCAAAGTTCTATTACAGACATACCTAGCTTAGTGTTTGACTGAATAAACAGAGGGAAGAAATATTGGGGAGACATCTTGGAATGTGGCCAGCAATAAAGTTCAACAGAGCTCTTGCACGAAGGAAATGCTGATTTGTTCCTTTGCTATGAAGATCATAAATCAGAGATTCTCTCAGGGCTGGAAGCTTGCAAAAAGGGTGGCGAAATAATGGGAACTGCCCATCACTTACAGATATAAAGGCTAAAATGATTTTGCTGTTTAAATATCAGCTCCATTTGGAGCCAGCTATCGCAGACATTGACCATGTGGAAAAAAAATCAGTATATTCCTACAGTGATGATCAATTAGAAGGGTCATCAATTGCAAGTATAGCTTATGAGAAATGAATGGGATGGCTTTCCCAGTATAATTGACTTTTTGTCTTTGAAAAACCTTGAAGGAAACGACTGCATTGCTAATAGAAGGGGCTAGTAACTACTGCAGGAAACCGACTAGAAAGAGGGAGAATTTCTATGGCCATGTATAATCATGGCTAAGAAAGGGGATTTCAGCTCTGCAGAGGTTTAATTGTTTAAGAAAGTTATTGCATTTTTACTTTTGAGTAGGTAGTACATTCCCACAATTGCACTATATGTGTGTGTGTGTGTGTGTGTGTATAGATATATGTGTGTATGTGTGTGTGTGTGTGTGTGTGCATGTGTGCACAAGAAGTTTTTCTCCTACTTTTGTCCCCATCTTATTGGATTCCCCATCTTATTGGACTACCACCACCTATATTTGAAGGTAGCAACTATTATTAGTGTCTTCTTTTTTGTTGTTGAATTTATTCTCTAAAATGAGATGTACAAAGTATTTTGACCCATTTTTCTACTGAACTTTCTTGATATTCAATTTAAAACAAAGATCAGTTCAAAAGAAAACAGAAAGTTTAGTAAATTAAATTTCTGATAGTTACAGTGAGCTGGAAGTTTGTTTGGCTAACTAGTTAGGTCAAAATTGTTGAACCAATTGTTCATGGGACACAGTTACATCAATCTTAATGTTAAAAACAAATAAGAAAAAACACAGCAAAATAGTGCTTCTTTGTTAACATCAAAAATATTTTTCTTTACTTTTTTTACTACTTTAAATATAATAACTACAAAAATTGCATTCATATTTAAAACAGAAGAGACATTACTGATCCAAGTCTGGATAAAATGATGAGCACAATGTATTATTGTCTTATTTTTTTATTAGTGTCTTTATTCTCCAACAGTTCCTTCATGCATACAAAGGCAAATATTAGTGTATTTCTTATCCTCCTTTTATACAAAATACAATATACTCTATTTTGTACCTTTTTCATTTATAATCATATCTTAGAATTATTTTTTCTGATCAGTACATTGAGAGCTTCTAGTAATATGTTCTTTTTTAGCAAAATAGTATGTATCCTTACTCCTTATCTACATTTCAGAAAATCAAACCAAAATAAAACTTTAAATTGCTCAGTATTTCACTCCTAGATATATAGCCAAGAATAGAATGTATATTTATATGCTACATAACACATATACATGAGAATGTTTCAGTGACACTATTTATAAATCCAAACACTGAAAGTTACCCAAATACCCATCATCAGAAGAAAAGATAAATAAACTGTAGTATATCCATATAATGAAATACCACATAGCAATTAGAATGAACAATCTACAATTACATAAAATAATTTAGATGTACCTCATAATGACAAAGTTGATTGAGAGAAGCCAGACCCAAGACAACACATGTTTTATGACTCCATTTACATCAAGTAGAGAAAGAGGCCAGACTCATATATTGTTTGAAGTCAGGCTTCTGTAGAAGAAAGCACATATGGATCTTTCTGGATGCTGATTGTATACAGGTTCCCAACCTGGACTCTTGATGCTCTTACCTCTTGAAAGTTCATGGAAGTCTGCAATTACCGTTTGTGGACTTTGTTGCATATATATTATACCTCAATAAAAAGTGAAAAAAAAAAAAAGAGAAAAATACTGTAGACACAGTTACTCATGTGGTGACTGTATTAGTTTCCTGTTGCTGCCTGAGAAGATTGCCAGAAACTTAAACTCTTAAAACAGAAGTGTTCTACTGTCACACTTCTGTAGTTTAGAAGTCTAGGTGCAGCAGGGGTCTCTGGGTATCTGCTCCAGGTTTCACCAGACCAAAAGCAAGTGTCCCTTTCTGGAGGCTCTACGGGAGAATCTACTTTCACACTCATTCAGATTGTTAGCAGAATTCGTTTCCTCATACTGGAAGGACTGGGGTATCCATTTCCTTGTTGGCTCTCAGTCCTTCTCAGTTCCTGAAGACCTCTATATTCTTTTCTGTCCCTTCACCCTGTAAAGAAGCACCAATGCTTAGAGTCCTCTAGCCTTTCCCTTCTACCACATCTTTCCTCTTTTTCTTCTCTTCTGCCTTTTTCTTCTTCCAAGCTAGAGGTGATTCTTTATTTTTAATGGCTTGTGTATATATATTAGGCTCACCCAGAAAATACATGATGATCTCCTTATCTTAATGCCAGTTACATTAATTACATCTGTAAAGTTTCTTTTGCTTTATAACCCAATGTATATAATAACCTAATGCAACGTCATGTAACACTAGAACTCATAGGCACCATTATCCTGCCTAAACCAGCAATGTAATCTCACTTTATCTGAACTGACTTGCCCTGACCTGAAGTGAAAATTCTTAGATATTATGGTCTTTATATATCCCACTTTATGTGATTTTTCAAACATATTGCTGTAGAATGTTAATGTGGTTGATGAAAAGATGCAGCCCTAGTCCCTTCTGGAAATGTCATGTAATAAATATGCAGTTACCATGTTATCCTTTAATCCAAAAATTCTGACTTCTAAAACACATCTGCTTTAGGGATTGCAGAAATGTATTTTATTAAATGGAGATACCATAGTTTATTTATTCTGCTCTTTTTATGCCTACTTAGGTTATTTCTATTCTTCTTCAGTTACTAATAGTTTTGTAATGAGCAACTTGTAACATACATAATTTGGCATGTATATAATTATATTAATATAATAAATATAAAAAAGAAAACCTCTAGGATCAAAGGGTTACACATTTTTAATTCTGATAGAAATGGCCAATTTGCCATATGGGTGGTGGGGGGGAGTCATCACACTAATTTGTCTTTCTTTACTTCAAATATGAAGATTCTTTTGGAATTACTTTATTATATGTGAACATATTTATAATTGATTATATTTTTGCATGTTTAAAATAAAACCATATTTCCTTTACTGTGACTCACTTGTTCATATTCCCTTCAATTTTTTTCTATTGAATAATTGGTCTTTTAAAATTGATTTATAGAAAATCATTATATAGTTGGTATATTTTTGGTGTAAGTTAAAACTGGTTGTTCCTAGATTTGTCTTTTGACTTTGCTTATTTCATCAAATATTTTACATCCCAGAAGTATTTCATGTTCATATAAAATAAATAATTAATTTTTTCCTTTAATAGCTTATGAATTTTTAGCCATACCAACAAATGCCTTCTATACCTTACTTGTATGTATGAATTATGAACCCAAGTTCAAATTCTGACCAAATAACCTTATCAGTAGCAACATGGACTATATGCGTTAACTTACTAAGGTTTTCTAATTTGTATATTCATAAATCCTACAGCCAGAGTGATGAGGATAGTTGATGAGGTATGTTCATTAATTACACATAGAATCAACATATTGGGCTTTATTAAGTATTAAAATCCTGAACCTAGAGGTATTTGTTCACATAAGGATACATCTGTCACTGTGCTCTTTTTCACCTGAAGGATGAGTCTTGTCCAGATGCAAGGACTGCACTCAGAAGAATCTGAACCTTTGAACTTTATCTTGATCTCGTACCTTTCCCTTTCCCTGAATATTTAGTCTGGAACTCAGAAATGGATTTAACCAAGATCTTGAACCTGATATTAGACCTGGACCTTGAGTCTGTACAAGATCCTAAATAGTGGACATATACCTTGGACATGAACTTTATCCTTAGATATGGACTTGGGCCTGTCCTTGGACATAAACCTAGACTTCACTTTTGCCACAGGGGCTGACTATTGACTTCTGATCCAGACATGGGCTTTGGGCATGGAACTTGAACCTGCATTTTTCTAGTTCCTTTAAAACAACCTTTAGTTGGAATTTGGATTTTGTTAGAACAGGCAATAAGATGTTACTTTGGAAAGAGTGTCTAAAACTGATCTTCTTTGTTCATATACTGCTTCTTTCCACAAATGCTGCTTAGATTATCTTAACTTAATCTACCTGGAAGAAAGTATATATATGAAATAAATGTATTTTTTGAGCTCTTTTGAGTTCATGCACTAAACACTTATTTGAATGGAGGTTACGTGGGTTATTTATTCTGCTCTTTTGATGCCTATTTAGGTTATTTCTATTCTTCTTCAGTTACTAATAGTCTTATAATGAGCAATCTCAAACATACTTATTTCTCAATTCCAAATGGAACAAAAATGAGTCAAATTAGTGCCCTTTGGATTTAGATCAACTTGTCATTTACCTAAGATCAAGTCAAGCCACTCTGTTTTATGATTTCAAAATCCTTACAGTTGTCCTTCAAAGCTCTTACATATTATAATGAAATAATTGGTTATATTATTATTTTATTAATTTCTTTCTTATTTTCTATATACAAAGTCTCAGCAAATTACAGCCCATACGCTACATCTGCCCCATTGTTTGTTTTTATATACCTATGAAAGAATTTTTTTTTCATTTTTAAATGGTTAGAAACCAATCAAAAGAGAAATATTTTGTGACACATAAAAACAAAATAAATTCAAATTTCAGTGTCCATATTAATGTTTGACTAGAATACAGACATGTGCATTCATTTACATATTGTCTTTGTCTGACTTCATGCTACCATGACTAAGTTGAGTAGTTATGACCATGATGGTATTGTTTGCAAATCCCAAATTATTTACCAGCTGAATAGTTACAGAAGCTTGCGGACCTTGTCCTACACGGAGAAGATGAAGAGCATCATTTGTCATGGTTAACACTGTATTTGGATTCTAGAGATTTTAAAATGTTACAAATTACACATCGTAAAATCAACAAAATATGGTAAATTTTCATCAGTAGAAGATTGGATACATAATTTTCAAATACTTATGTGAATAAATACTACAGTTAAAATAAATGAATAAGAACTACCTCAAAGTAGGTAGATTTTTAAAACTTAAGGGAAAATGAACAAAAAAATTCCAGAATGTTATATAAAATATGATACATGCAAATAAATCTAGAAAGATAAAATAATTCTACATATGGTTGATTGATATGCATGTAATAAATGATAAAAACCTAAATTGGAAAATGATTATAAAATTCATAATGGAGAAGTAATAAGAGAAGTGGGACTGAGGGATGATAAAAATAGTATTTTATTCTTTTATTTCTTTATTCTTTTTGCTTCTTCATGTCTTATTTTGTTTTTATGTTTTTTTTTTGTTTTTTGTTTTTTGTTTTGTGAGGGGCGGGGGGTGGTTCCCTGGCTGGGAATTGAACCCAGGCTGCAGCGTTGAGAGCGCCAAAGCCTAGCCAGTACACCACCAGGGAACCCTCTTTATGTCTTAAATAGTGATGCTATGAAGAAAGACGACAAGATATGATCACTGTTCATTCTAGATGGTGAGTACTTTATATTTTTTTAATGTTTTCCATATTCTAAAAATAATTCATAAAGAAAAGCAACATGGCTATGGAAGTATTTATTTTTATTTATATTTGTTGCCGAAATAATATGAATGGTTCAAATGCAACTCAAATCTGCAGCGTTATCACCAACAAATAAATGTAATTGGTGCTAATCAGTTGGATGATGACTACTTATCGGGCAATCACTGAATTATGACCACTGTAACCTAACAGAAAATAAATAAAAGTCAATAACTTTTATAGAATACACAACAGATAAATGTATTAGAATTAACATGATATACATCAGGGAACTGTTTCAAGAGCAATGTGAGATACTGAAACTGAATAAAAACTGACAGTTTTCTGATAAAAATTTTTTGCCCCCAATAACGGCACAGGTCATAAGATAGTTATTTTTCATTACTTACATATGGCTAACCAAATTCCAGCAGCTATGGAATTAGCTTTCCAATGGTTTGACAACTTCCCTTGTTGGCCTCAGGGACTTTGTGGTTTGTCCAGTCTGTCTTGCTTCGTAAAGTATATGGAGTCTCATTTCAGTATCCCTTTCACATTTCTTCCAATGGAGTTTAGGATAAGACAGGAGGACTAAAGTAGCATCTTGATGTTTAGTTACTATATCCCCAAGGGGTGTACTTTAGTGATAAATCTCCAATAAAATATGTCTCAAGGCTGTTTTTGACATGGGCTATGCTGAACTAACAGAAACTCTTCACATTTTGCCATCCTTGGAAGAAATAGACTGGATTCCTGCAAATCATGTTTCCCTTGTACTAATTTCAAGAACAATCATTCTGAGACTTATCTGCAAATATTAATGTTGTTGGACTTGGAAGATAATATGGATTAGAAAGTACAAATTGGACATCTTATCTTTTGGCAAAAAAAACTTCTTAAAGTTTAGCACTGATTATGCCAAGAGTAAGGACTCATTTTTCACCACCAAGAAGTGGATTGTAAATAATTTAAAACCAGATTTTTAAACAAACTTCTCAGCATCTGGTTAATAAGGATTGTTAGAAAGAACAATTACAAATAAAACTAACCCAAATTTTAGTGAGTTTAGTGAGTTGTGATGTGAAAGAACTTTCTTACAGTGCAGTTAGGGATATTATAACCTTAAGGTTTATTATAAATATCACATTATTTTAATTAAAAATAAAACCAAAACTGAGTTTTAATCATTTCTCACGGGAGCATCTGAGCTTAACTGTTTTCTACCTGGTAATGGGGAAGATTAGGGAGGATAGTAGACCAAGTATAGCTTAAAAAGAATTAGATTATGAAAACCACATTTAATTTTGCCTCTTACAGATACATGAAGGACTCAGAGGTTTCCCGTACTCAAAACTACTTCAGCTCTGCTTTGAAAGGCAGAATCTGATAGTCAAAAATTTTAACTCTGAAGATGTGATTTTTTTCTTATTGGTCGGACACAGAATATTGATTACCCAATCGTTTTCCCTTCTTTTTATTTTTTTATTGGTTTACATAGCCAGAAATTAGGTAGCCCAGATCTGAAACATTTTAGATATTTTATTATTTACTTACAATACTTTAATATTTTATTGAGGTTCTTCAAATTTCTTTTTATTATGTACATCTATATATGATTGCATGCAAATATTGCTCTGTTATGCTATTTCTAGTTTATAGTAATGATGAGGGAACATGTAAGTTAAACTATAACTTTCTATTTGGAAAATTTTAAACATAGAAAAAAGTTGGAAGAATTGTATGAATAACACCCTTATACTTTCCGCTTAAATTTAGTAATTGTTATCATTATATAATATTTGCTTTGCTTCATTGTCCTTAGTTGATCTCTTTTACTACACACATGCACACATACACACTTTTTTTTTATTTTGGAGGGGTGTTCCCTAACTGGTATTTGAACCCAAGTCGCGGCGTTGAGAGTGCTGAAGCCTAGCCACCACATCACCAGGGAATCCCCTACACTTTTTTCTTGAATAATTTGAAAGTGAGTTGCAGACACCACGACACTCTCCCTCTATATACATCACCATCAATATTAGAAGTATAAGGAAATTCTTCATTTAACTGTAATACCAAGACAGAGAATTTTGAAGTGTGGCATTATAAAATATCAGTCCATATTCATACTTCCCAATTGTCTTGCAAATTACTTTATTAGTAAAGACCCAAGTAAAATTTGCTCACTAGATTAGGTTGCTATATCCCTTTAGGGTCTTTCAATCTAAAATGTTTTCTTCATCTATGGTACTGAGCTTTTCAAGAATTCAAGAACATACACCATTCTGGATTTGTGATTGCTATCACTCACTTTTTAAATAATCATTTTAATGGAACAAGGGTACTTCTCAAATCATTTTAACTTCAATTTCCACATAGCTGTCCTATAATTGTCTTTTGCATTTACATATTTTTGTATATATTTTGTGAAGTAATTCATTTTTTCCTTTGTAACAGAACAGTCTGGTGGCTACATTGTTTATTAGGTTATTTGTGGGTTCTATTGACTTTTGGATTCTGAAGACATGAATTGATTAAAAGCTTATTTGCATGATCACATTACAAATCACTACAGTAGATACTTGCACACAAGCTGGCCTATAATAATAGTAAGAGAGTCAGGTTCTGTAGAAAACCCAGCCTAACTTCTTCCCAGACTGCTCAAACTGAACATGAATCACATATTGTATTTTGCCACATATAATGAGCACTGTTTTGTTTAAATTTGTGAGGGAAAAATGTGTGTTATATCTATATCAATAATTTATGCTTATGTGTCGTGTTACATAAAATTCTTACACCATAATATGTTAAAAATGAATGCTAAAATTCCTTTATAATACAAAAACAAGTACCTAATTATTAAAAAATAAAAGTTTGAATTAAAAATTAAAACAAGTTTTTTCCCTGAAAGTTTGAACCCAAAACATGGGTGCACATTATACATGGGAGCGGATCATACCTGGCCAAATATTGCAGTATATCTCTTGTAGTTGCCAAAGTGCTAACTCAGAAGTAAATCTGACAAAGAACTATTCTCAGTGTCCCCACATGAGGCTGGCATGCCTACCACTAAGAATGCAGTGAAAGTCACTTTCATCACAGCCAATGACAGTCTTGCAAGTATGTTCTGAGCAACCTAGGATACTGAATGTCCTGATATAGTAGATGTCTAACTAACAGTTAATGTAGGATCATGTCTCCAATTTCATCCAGTTCCTGTTCTGACCCTTCTTTAACTCTTAGTCATTCTTCTTTTGGCTTTGCATCATTTATTTGACTGTTGTCATCTTCAGGTTTTAAATTACTTCGCCGCCTCTTATTCTATCACATTATCATGATTCATCAGGGAAGATGCATCTCTCAGATGACTGGCAAGGCAAGTTTATTTGTCTGATTTTCTCTAGATCTTGGCTCATCTATTGAGTTGTCAGATGATCCCTAATAAATGATTATTTTCTTTAAAACTGGCTACCATATTTAAGAGGCAACTCTGAACCATCACTGCTGCTCCTAGTTCTAGTTTCTTCTATGCTCTCACCTATCTGTGATGCTAGTAATTGTAATTTGCTAGTTATTTAGTTTTCCTGCACAATAGAAATACATAGTATATATACTTCAAGAAGTGAGTTCCTGAGATATCAACCAGAAAACCTACTCTATTAAATGTTCCCTTAAAAATGTAATACTACATTGTGCCATAGGCGCTAATAAGAAAGAAAAAGGAGAAAGAGCAAATTTCACCCATTCCTGGGGAAAGAGCTGCTCTCCTAAGAGAAAAAAGAAACAACTGTGGCAATTCCCAGCCTTTGCCGGGAAGAGACTCCTCCCCATGAAAAAAATCTTGAACCTGTCCCAAGCCCTTGCCATGACATCTGTCCTAGCTCCCCATTTTTGTTGTTTATTTCAGAGCCCCGCCCTCAGATGCTCTTATAAAAGGCTAGACTTTTCTGACCTGATGAACTATTGTAGATCTCTACAATACAGGTAAGTAGGAGCTCTGAAGAGATGAGATATACTGCAAAGGTTTTACCTCATTCATTTTGGGGGAAAGGTATACAAGGATTCCTGTTCTCAGAAAACACAGAACTCTGAGACTAAGCAAAGACAATCCTGGGAGGTCTGAGGGTTAGTAGGGCGTACAGATCCTCCTTTTCTTTCCAGAACTATAGAATGGGATGGGTGTCACCAAGATCAATGGATTCCTAGGAGACAAAGGAAAAGACAAGAGGGGGAACACAGGGCTCACTGCGTGCCCTCTCTCTGACCGCACTTCTTTAATGACCTCTGATTGCTTCTTGCAGACACAGACAAGATGGTGCCTTCCATGGGCCTCCCCAGCGTGTCCTGGATGCTGCTCTCCTGCCTGATGCTCCTATCTCAGGTGCAAGGTGAGATTTCTCTGCCTCTAGCACTAGGTTTCCTGTGACTACCGAGTGCCAAGAGGAGGAAGCCCCCCGTGTGACACATGTGGCGATGGTGAGGCACAGCCTCACACGACGAAACGACCTGCGATTCCTCTGTCATCACTCCTTTCTTTGGGGTAACTAGTGCTGTGGGGCCTCACAGTGTCCATGAACAGTGGAATGAGGTGATTTCCATTTTGTCCGTGGACTCTATATTGGTGAGGTGAAGAGTGAAAGCATGACATGTCAGAAATGAGGTGAGGGGAAGGAGAAGGGCTGGAGGACCCAGTGTGCAAGGAGTCAGCTCAGTCAGGGAAGTGGTGGACGTCTGAATGAAGGGAAGAGTGGAGAGAAAAGAGATGGTCCTTCCTTTAATGGGGCTGGTTCCAGATCAAGAAATCCTGTAATTGTTTGTAATGTTGATTGGTAGTTAGAAGTTTGACATCACTTCCTCAAGCACTGGCCTCATAGATATTCTCCAAGGTCATCTTCCAACCCAATTCTCACTCTTCGTTTCACTCCATCCCTCGCCTTTATTTCCTTCCACCCCAGGTGAAGACTCTGAGAAGCAACTTCCCTCTCCCCGGATCAGATGTCCCACAGGCTCCAGTGCCTATGGTTCTCACTGCTATGCCTTGTTTGGGACACCAAAATCCTGGCCAGAAGCAGATGTGAGTAACTTGTAGTTAGGGGTGACTGAGAAAAATACATTAGAGATGGAGTAGGAGTCTTATTTCTCCAGACTTTATTGAGGGTGAGAGTGAACAACCTCATCTTTTGGACAAACACCTCTTCTCACCTACCTAAGCCTTGTCCTTCCCTCAGTGACATCTCAAACTCCTCTTTTTTTTTTAAATTCATTTTTATTGTTAGACTTATTGGGGTGACATCTGTTAGCAAGGATTACATAGGTTTCAGGCATACAATTCCACAGTGCATTGTCAACTTGTTGTATAATAAGTTCACCACCTAATGTGACTTCTCTTTCCATCACCTTATATTTAGCTTACCCCCCTCCTCTCCCACCCCGTCCCCTTTCAAACTCCTCTTCAGTCTCTGCCTTTCCGATACAGCTTGCCTGTCAGAAGCGACCCTCAGGAAACCTTGTGTCTATTCTCAATGGAGCTGAGGCATTCTTCGTGTCCACTCTGGTGAAGAACAATTTGAACATTCACTCAGACATCTGGATTGGACTACATGACCCCTCACAGGTACGATGACATTTTTCTTTTACTCCTCTAGCTGCTGTAGTTACCCAGGCCCACTCCCTGTCCCCTCTGCCTGACCAGGAACTACCCTAGAGTACCCCAGAGCTCAGAGATCTGGGGGTGTATTTGGGGAAAGAGGAGGACCTTGAGGCTAGCTGAACAGCTGAGTTTTGTGGAGGATCCTAATCTTCAGCTGAAGTTAATCTGCCTCTTGTCACGTTTTTTATTCAGTTCACACCTGAATCCTTGCAATTCAGTTCTCTGAGCTTCACTGAGTCTACACTTCCTGTGCTGAGGGAATCCTAAATGAAGATAAGATGCACATTTCCCGCCCCCCCCGCCAATAGAACCAGCAATGTCACTGAGGTTCAAAGGGTGATCACAAATGCACCACCAATTTTTCAGCCAGTAACATTATTCTAGTATTTCCATTGGCCTTAGTGATTATTGGCTTTGGGATTTGCCAAAAGGAACAAGGAGTTAGGGACATTTTCCTAGAGTAGAGTCCTGTGGCAGCACCCTGAGGAGCAGACCATATTTCATAATGCTGAGAACGGGATCAGATATCCGGCTGAGGGGATTATGCAAGGAGTATCCTAATGGCCATTCAATCTCACCTGGCTTCATCCTTCACTCTGTAGGGCTATGAGCCCCATGGCAATGGATGGGAGTGGAGTAGCAATGATGTTATGAATTATTTTGCCTGGGAGAGTGATCCCACCACTGCCGTAAACTCTGGCTACTGTGGGAGCCTGTCGAAAAGATCAGGTAAGAAAAAGGGGTTTCCTTCTGGCCAGCCTTTCTATTCGCTCGTCCTCTACCTCTGGGCCTGACCTTCAGGGAATCCTCCTGAACTAGGAAGTTCAATGGTGGTTTGTCTTCTCTCGTTCCCTCTCACCTCGTCTCTATTTGAATCTCCTTTCCCTGGAGTGGAATCCTCTTGGAAATGGGGGAGGGGCTTTGAATCCTAAGCCAGAGCCTGGGATACCTCTCCTTCGGGTCACAAGCTCCACCAGCCCCATTCACTTTAGCTTTTCTGTCTTTTTAGGATATCTGTCATGGAAAGATTATAACTGTTACAAGAGTTTACCTTATATCTGCAAGTTCAAGAACTAAGTCAGGTGGGGGTCAACAGCCAGAGTTTCGTGTGCAGTTCATCACAAACGTAGGACCAACTGAAGAGATCCACTCAGGAAGGAAATACTCTCTCTACACCCTAAACGTGACCTCCCCATTTTGACCTTGCCTCCTCCCACCTTCATTTAGGCTCTTCTCTGTATTATATAACCTGAGTTTTCAAAAGCAATAATAAAAGTTTCAGTTTGCAATTGCCTGTGTTATGTGCTTCAGTCCCCTAGATGCTAAGAAGGAGGAAATGGGTGGGGGAGGAGATTTTGAGGGTCTCGTCTCTGCCCAATTTAACCCAGTCCCTGCAAAAATGACAGAATATACATCCTGCCAGTACACTTGTGATGTGTTGGCCCTGCTCATGTAGGATTTAGGTTACCTATGAAGACGTTGCTTTTCCACCACTCTACTGCCTACACATTCCCAAAGGCCTCAAGGTATGACACAACCAGTGTTAGGACTCTTATGATATTCAGAAAAAGTACTCCCTAAATTGGTGAGATAAAGCAACTGGTTTTGTTATTTTAATTCTTATTTATAAATTTAAAAAATGTCAAGGTACCATGAAATAAATCTGTAAAATGCAACAGAAGTGAATACATGCATAAAACAGGTCATTAAAATGCATACCATTTTTTTGTTATTAGTTTCTACGGATTTAATTTTTTTTGTCAAATTAATATGAAACTTTCCAACATATTTTAATACCTGTACTTGCCATCCATGGTTGGCTGACAAACTGAGGAAGATCACTGGTTCTTTGAACTACGCGTTGCCCTGTCCCTTGAAGTCACTTGTGAGAATGTACCCCAGCAGGTCCTCTGTCCTTGGGCTTTAAAACATTCTGGCCTCAATCAGGTTGGGGATGGAATGACTTCAATATCTGGCAGGATTTCTATTGATATTTTTTATTAAAAAAATACATGTTTTTTTTTTTTTAAATTATCTTACCCAAATGAAGGCAAGGCCCAGATTTTTTATGTATCTGTATATTTCAAGACCACTGTTCTGCTTTCCACCTTATCACTGCCTCACCCTGGCCACATGTTTCTACTGTGGAACAAAATGTTTCTGGTCAGTTCTCTAATCTGGAAAAGAAATTGTCATATGAGACCATTGACAAAATTATCTATATGGGCCAAGAACACTATACATTGCCATGTAAGGGTACTGCTTCTCAGATAAATAGATTAGATGTATGGACACGGTCATTTTTTATTGATGTTTGTTAAATTTCTTTTGCTCTTTCTAAGGCAGAATAAAAACTCATTTAGCATCTTTGGTAAAAACACTTTTACACCAGTTTCAATGAATTTATGGTTGCGAGATGCCATGAGTCTTGAATTTCTGTCCTGGCTAATGTCATAAAAAGAGGAAAGTTTACAGTGACTGTGCTTGTGACAGTTCCTATTTTAGTTTGCATTGCCCCTTTAATGGCACATGAGCCACTACAGCTGGTGGGGGGGGGGGGGGGGGGG
>PVJL010003540.1:0-23296 GCA_004026885.1 Lyroderma lyra | reverse complement strand
TATCATCTTTCTGGGGCTCCCTCATCTGTGCTCCCTTTTATCTGCACGCTTTATCCCTCTACTGGCTTCTGTTTGCAGCTCAAGATAGTTGCCAATAGCAGCTGGGGCTACTGATGCCTCATCAATATCAGATTTGCAAACACTCATAAGCATTTTAAATAGTTTAGTTAAAAGAATATTTATTCCCATCTTTTCTAAAATTAAAATTAAAACAACATATACATTATACCACAGATAAATTTAATAATTTGAATTATAACCATTGAAATGAATAGTAACCATTATAAATTACATGAAAATGTTATGTGTTTGTTAAATTATAAACTGTACACATGGGAAGTGGAGGGAAATGAAGGACCTCCTTCTGCATCCCCTCGCTTACTAGCTGGCTTGAGTGCTTTTGTCAGACTAGATCAGGAAGACTTACTCTAACAGAACCAGAGGGAGGGGAAGACCCATACTCAAAGCCCAGCAAGTGAGCAGAGCAAACCCAGTACTCTGAGAGAGAACACAGGTGCTGGGAGCTCAGAGGCACTCCCAGTGTGGGAAGAGGCTCTTGCAGGCACAAGGGGGCGCTGCCCTAAGTAAGGTATCCTCCCCACAGTCAGTATGGACTTCCCTTCACACAAAGGTTTGGAGTTTTGTCATTCTTTGGATGCTCTCAGGTGTCCAGTTCCTATGTCCCTGAGAGTCAGAGAGAGAGTGCAAAAACATCTTCTAGTAGAGGCTGCAAAACAAAAACAGTGTAGTGGACTGGAAGGGGATGCAGGAAACCAGGACTAGGAATAATGAAGATATCTGGGGAGAGATCATGGAAGACAGAAGCAGAAAAGAGTAAAGAGAACATTCCTCCCGCTGACAGTCCATGTCATCTCCTGATTTTTTCCCTTTCCCCCATGAAAATGACCAGGACTTACCTAGGTTGACAGTGATGGTAGCAGGTGAGGATGATAAAAGAAAAGATGATCATTCTTCCAAATGAATCTAATTGAAGTATTCCCTGAAAAATCTGACTTCAGGGTGAAAATTCTACTTGTAAGTTTATATCTCATTATTTTAAATTTTAAAAGTTATGATACAGTACATGTCCACCATAACCTCACAAGCAATTGTCTAACACACATAAACACCCATATGTGTGTTTACTGATTGGCATACAATGCATGTATTTATTAAAAAGTTATTTTTTTAAATTTGTATGTGCCATGACTCAATGATGCCTCTTTGCACCAGCAACATCTGTCCCCTTTGTTGACCCTTTATGTTCTCTTCAAAGAACATGTAATTCTCATCTTTTATCAGTTGCATTTGGAATGTAATGAGACTTAGCCCACTTGTAATTTTATTAAAAGATTTATGCCCAGATTTGGGAATGCATATGTAAAAATTTTTATATAAACATAGGCTGAAAAATGTTGTACTGAGGGATATACACATCGTGTGAAGTTTGGTAATTAAACAAAGCAAAACAAAACAAAACTAGGAGATATTCTATCAAGAATATATTAACTAGACATGCTGTCTGCAAAATATGCTTGTAATATCTTAGATGCTACTCAGAATTTATTATGGCGATGACACAAATTTTATAGTTGTATAATGCTTTGTGCATATTTATTATTCTTCAATTCCATCCTTTTAAATATTGTCAAATGCTCAGTATCTCCCTACTTCCCACAGACATTTACTCAGATGCTTAACCTCATAAAAATCATCTTTTTCTAAAAATGATTGATTATCACAAGTGAAAAGAACCCTCTTATTTTATTAAGTAAGAAAAGAATGTTCAGGAAAAAGTTAAAAAACAATTCTCCATATGTACTTGATATTTCTGCACTTCTTGCAAGCAGAGACACTGAAACTTTAAAAACTGCATCTCCCTCCAAAGAAAAGGGCAGACTTATTTGCAGTTTTGGAAAATACAGTATTTCCATTCAGAGTGAAGGAAGAAGGGATGCTTACTCTCCAATACCATAAAGATGTCTCCTTCTAGAGTAAAGGGTAAGTTTGCTTACTGCCCATTATAAAGACTCAGGTTTCCTATAGTGTAGGACCGATTCCTCCCCTATAACATAAACCACCGCATGTGAAGGCCCCTGTGTGGGCTCATCTATGTCTCCCATGGAATATAGGAGTGAAGAAAAACAGGGGCTGAAGCCCTGTATCAGCAGAGGCTGTTTCGGAGAGTGAGAGAGAATGGCCATAGGGACAAGCACATGAGTCACAGAGGAAATTTCTCAGGTCTTGTCATTCAGGCACTTTTATATGAGAAATAGGTAAATAATATCCATTTTACAAGTTTGAGTGAGGTCCATCTCAGGGAAGCATGAATGGCAGAGAAATCCAAGCTACATGGATTTCAATGGCCCTCGATGTTATATAATATCCCCCCTTAAATGTGAATAAAGTCTGTAAATATGATGAGCTATCTGCCCCTAAATTATGTTATGTTATATGGCAGAAAGGATTTTTGAAGATCCAATTGAGGTCACTAATCAGTTGACTGTGAGTCAATAAAAGGGGACATGTCTGGGAAATTAATGAAGTGGGTCCAATCTGATCACACAAGTCATTTAAAAGCAGTTTTCTCTGATCAGCAGCATAAGGGAAGTCAAAAAATTCAAAACACCAAAAAGATTCACATGTCATTGCTGGCTCAGAAGATGGAGGCAGCCTCGTGCCAAGGCATTCAGATGAGAGTGGCACCTCCGCTGACAGCCAGCATGGGAAAGGGGACTTCAGTCCTATAATTGGAAAGGACTGAATTTCACCAATAATGTGAATGAGAGTGGGAGACTTTTACACAGCAAAAGTAAATTAATACAGTGAGTTTTCTTGGGGTGAACTATGTGGGGTTGAGTCTGGAATCCATCTTATGAGTCATAATAACCTTATCTGAGAATTAATGACCCTGTGCCTATTAGATGGGAATGAACAGGGCTTAATCCATCTCTGGTATATCCTAAACCTGTATTAGGCCACACTTATGGAAAATATTGTGAAAGAGAATTCTCAGGTCTGACCCTGTTGTATTCTCTAATTAGAAAACTAAGGAAACTACCAATGTTGACAAGAACCAGTAGAAAATTCAACCATTTGGGCAAGATCTGACTGAGGGCAGGTCAGCAGGTCCCATCAGGGAGATGCTTAGAAAATATTGATTCCTCTGCTTTTTTTTTTAAATTTATTGGGATGACATTGGTTACTACAAATTACTTAGGTTCCAGGTGTACAATTCTATAGTACATCAAAATATTCACTACTAGTTTGTACTTTTTCTATCTTCATAGGTATAGCTGCTCAGCATAGTGGGAAACCATTTTACCCTGCAAATAAAAATATAAAAGTCAAAAGAAAAAAAAAGAGATCCTATCATGCAAGATAGAGCATGATCTTGATTGATCTCAGTAGAGGACAAGCTGCATGAGCTTTCTGGCTACTCATGACATGGTCAAAGTTCAAATGAAGGAGTGGTTTAGTAAATACAGGGAGATTATATTGGAGTGATACATGCAGAGAACAAGTCAAGAATCTGATAGTAGGTTAGGGCCAATAAAACAAGGACCCAGCAGGAATCTATAAGGGAGGTGTTCAGAGACAAAGGAAAGGGCAACTTGATCTTAAAAAGAAGAAAAATAGAAAAAGGGAAAAAAGCAGACAGGAAGAGAAAAGTGTTGAATCCTATAGCATTATGTTAGACAATTCAGTTATGTGAATTTCAAACTTTTTCCCCATTGCCCCAATCAGAGTTGCCCTACACCTTTTCTCTCTGCCTTCCTGTCCCTGTGTCTGACAGATTATCTTCTTACAGGCCCACTTACTTTCTGCCCATCTCGTGCTGTCCCCCCACTCACTCCAGCCATCACTTTTCCTGGAAGGTCTCCGTTCTTTCCTGAACTGCTCAGGGCCATGGGAACTAGGCACCTGTTTGCTTCTAGGGAAGGGCAAAACCTGCCTTTGACTTGGACACTTTGCCAACCTGTTTGAATGCAAGGGACCTCATCTGTGACAATTCCCAAGGTATACCAGGAAAAAGCTACTCCTGATGCCACAATGTCCTTGTGTCAGTACTCTTTGTAGGGCCTCTGAGCTTCTGCCCTTGCCCTCCACTTGTGATGCAAGTTCAAATCTTTAAAGAAGAGGATACAAGAAGAAAAGATCTGAGAAATTTACAACTTTTCTGGAGACTCAATACTCAAAATAAATATAATATTATTATTAGAGAGCTGGTGGATTGATAGAATATTTATCCCTAACTGTTCAAGGAATTAATATTTGGAGTGGGGAAAGATAACGAATGATTTTCTGTAACAACTGGCTTATTTCCTGATACTTTTGTACCCTTTATTTCCATGGACACATGCTGAGACATGAGAAAAGGTAAGCTGAGGGCACTGACTGACGCTGTACCCTTCCAAGTGTTACCACGAGTGAGGCTTGCTTGCAACTACGTTGAGATGGTGAAGAGCAACACCCATGCCCTCTTCCAAAGACACACACACACACACACACACACACACACACACACACATTTGTGATGCTGGTGTAAGTAAAAAACAAATTAAATTGTGGGTCAAAGGACTGGGTATGCCCTATCTTACATATATTAAAATTTTAAGCTCTTTTTGCCATGGCCATGATGACCAGCAGGTTGTGATTTACTGGAATCACTCACACCTCAGAAAGTTGGATGTGTTCAATATAAAGATACTAAAGAAAAGGAGACCAGCAAGGTTTGTTAATACAAATAATAATAATAATAATAATAATAATAACCCTGAACCAAAACTTCTTGAGTTGAAATGAAGTCAACTCCAATACTTAGCAGCTATTTGATCTTAAGTTACTTACCTTCTCTGATCTTCAGTTCCTTTATCTGTGAAATAATAGCACCTATATTATCAAATTGCTATGTTATGGGGATTTAAAAAGTTACTATTTATAAGCATTCAGGTTAGCATCTCCTACATAGAACATACGATAAAGTGTGTGTTAAATCAAGCAGAGCTTTTCTTTGAAGGAGAAAAAGCTAAGGTACAATAGGTTTACTAATGCCTGCAAAGTGCAAGCCAACTATGGGAAGACCTCAGTCCATCTCATACTTCTTCAACCCCGGTTCTCCCTAGTCTAATTTTTGCAGACAGGCTCCTATCCACATGACTGCCAAGGATTAAAGCAAGAGGGAGATAATCTCTGTAAAAAGCCTAAAATATCTACTACAAAATTGGAAAGTAGTGAATTGGCACTGGAAAATGGCCAACAGCACTCTATATTAGTCATAGCCTTAAAACTTCCTAAGTCTTTTTTAAAATTAATTTTTATTAAATTTATTGGGATAACATTGATTATTAAAATCCTATAGGTTTTAAGTATATGTTTCTATAATGTATCATCTATATATTGCATTGTGTGTTCACCACCCTGAGTCAGTTCTCTTCCATCACCATACATTTGACTTCCTCCCTCTTCCTCCACCTCCTTCCCCCACTTCCCCTCTGGTAACCACTAAACTGTTGTCTGTGTCTATAAGTTTTTGTTTCTTTGTTTGCTTGCCTTGTTTTTGTTGCTTTTGGTTCTATATTTCACATATGAGTGAAGTCATATGGTTCTCGACTTGTTCTGTCTGGTTTATTTTGCCCAGCTTGATAATCTCAAGATCCATCCTTATCGTCCCAAATGGCAATATTTCATCTTTTCTTATAGCTGAGTAATATTCCATTGTGTATACAGAACACATCTTCTTTATCCAGTCATCTGTCAAAGCACACTTGGCTTGTTTTCATGTCTTGGACACCAAGGATAATGCTGCAATGAACATAGGGGTAGCTATACCTTTGTGTATAAATGTTTTCAGATTTTTTTGATAGATACCCAGAAGAGAGATTGCTGGGTCATACTGTAATTTTTAATTATTTGAGGAACCTCCATACTGTTTTCTGTACTTGGCTGTACCAATTTGCATTCCTACCAGCAATGTCTAAGTGTTCCTTTTTCTCCACAGCCTCTTCAACGCTTGCTATTCCTTGTCTTGTTGATTACAGCCTTTCTAACAGGTTTGAGCTGGTGTCTCAATTTGGTTTTTATTTGCATTTCCCTAATAGCTAGTGAAGTTGATATTTTTTTTACGTATCTGTTGGTCATTTGTATGTCTTCTTGTGAGAAGTGTCTGTTTAGATCCTCTGTCCATTTTTAAATTGAATTGTTTTGTTGTTGTTGTTGTTTAGTTGTATGAGTTCTTTGTATATTAAAGATATTAGCCCCATATTAAAGGTGATGTTTGCAAATATCTTCTCCCATTTTGTTTACCTCTTTGTTTTGTCAATGGTTTCTTTTGCTGTGCATAAACTTTATAGTTTGATATAGTTCCATTCACTTATTTTTCATTTTACTTCCCTTGCCTTTAAGGTGAAATTAATAACATCCTCTCTGAACCCAAGCTCCATAAGTTTAGTATCAATGTTTTCTTCTACACAATTTATTGTTTCAGGTCTTATGTTTAGGTCTTTGATCAATTTTGAATTAATTTTGATATATGGTGATAACAGTCTAGTTTCATTCTTTTGCACATGACTTTCCATTAAAGAGGCTTTCTTTTTTTATTGTATGTTTTTGACTCCTTTGTCAAAAATTATTTGGGTTTATTTCTGGGTTTTCAATTCTGTTCCATTAATCTGTGTGTCTATTTTTCTGCCAATACCATGAATGTTTTGATTATTGTCACTTTGTAGTATAAATTTAAGTCAGGAAGTATGATACCTCTAGCCTTGTTCTTTTTTCCTAGGATTGCTTTGGCTATTTGGCATCTTTGTGATTCCATACCAATCTGATAACTTTTTGTTGTATCTTGAAAAAGTGTCATTGGGATTGTGATGTGATTTGGATTAAATCTGTATATTATTTTAAGTAATAGCCCATTTTAACTACATTGATTCTTCCAATCCATGAACATGAAATATCTTTTCATTTTTTTTGTGTCTTCTTCAATTTCTTTTGATAATGTTTTCTAGTTTTCAGTTTATAGGTCCTTCACATCCTTTGTTAAGTTTATTCCTAAATATTTTATTCTTTTTGTGCAATTGCAAAAGGTTTGCTTTTTGCATTTTTTTTCCCTGAAATTTCATTGTTTGTGTATAGGAATGCAATGGATGTTTGTACATTGATTTTGTATCTGGCAACTTTATTCACTTATTGTTTCTATAGTGTTTTTGGTGAATTCTTTAGAGTTTCCTATGTAAAAAATCATGTCATCTGCAAAAAAGTAACAACTTAATTTCTTCATTGTTAATTTGGATGCCTTTTATTTCTTTCTCTTGCCTGATGGTTCTGGCTAGGACTTCTAATCCTGTGCTATATAACAGTGGTGACAGAGGGCATCCTTGCCTTGTTTCTGATCTTAGAGAAAACCTTTCCAGTTTTTCACCATTAGATATGATATTAGCGAGGTTTGTCTTAAATGGGCTTTATTATATTCAGATAATTTCCTTCTATACCCATTTTATTAAGTGTTATCACTTAATAAATCAATGGATCATCAATGGATGTTGTAGCTTGCCTAATGATTTTTCTGCATCTATTGATGTAATCACATGCTTTTTATCTTTTATTTTACTTATGCAGTATATCACACTGATCAATTTGCATATGTTGAAACATCCTTGTGCCCTGGAATGAGCCCCACTTGTGTGTGATATATAATCTTTTTAATGTGTTATTGTATTCGATTTGCTAATATTTTGTTTAGGATTTTTGTGTCCATATTTATCAGAGATATTGGTCTATAGTTTTCTTTTTTTGTGTGTGTTACCCTTACTAGTTTTTGTTATCAAGGTAATGTTGACCTTATAAAATAAGTTAAGAAGTATTGTTTCTTCAATTTTTTAGAAGCATTTGAAGACAGTTATTAAATCCTCTTTAAATATTTAGTAGAATTCACCAGTGAAGCAGTCTCATCCTAGACTTTTGTTTTGGGGGAGCTTTTGGATGATTGTTTTGATTTCTTTACTGTAGATCCATCTATTAAGATTATTCAATTCTTCATGATTCAGTCTTAGAAGTTTATATATTTCTAAGAACTTGCCCATTTCTTCTAGCTTATTGAATTCGCTGGCATGTAGTCCTTCATAGTATTCTTGTATGATCTTTTGTATTTCTGTGGTATCGACATAACTTTTCTTTCATTTCTGATTTTATTTATTTGTGTCTTTTCTCTTTTTTTTTAGTGAGTCTAGCTAGAAAGTTTGTCAATTTTATTAATCTTTTCAGTGAACAAGCTTTTCGTTGCATTAAATTTTTATTGCCTTTTTGTTCTCTATTTCATTTAATTCTGCTTCAGTTTTTATTATTTCCTTACTTCTACTGACTTGGAGTTACATTTGTCCTTCTTTTTCTAGTTCTTTAAGATGTAATGTTTGGTTGTTTATTTGAGATTTTTTTTGTTTCTTGAGATAGGCCTGTAATGATATAAATTTTCCTCTTAATACTACTTTTATCTTATCCCAATGATTTTGATACAACGTATTTTCATTCTCATTTGTTTTTATATATCTCTTAATCTCCCCTTTTATTTCTTCTTTGACCCCCCCAAACTTCCTAAGTCTTATTGGAGATGTATTAAGAAATTACACCACTTGGGGGCACATTAACACTAGATGTCCAGGGCATTGCTTTTCATCTATTCAGAAGACTTCCAGAGGACATATGATGGAAAAGGCTTGAAATGAGCTCCTGTGAATCTTGTGAAATGAAAACTGTGCTTTTAGGCTTCTGAAGATAAGAGGATAAATACTGAAACGATGGAAACTAAGCTTTCCTTGAAAAAGATATCACTTTGGACACGCAAAAGTCATTGGTTTTATTATCTTGCATGTGAAATTTGGCCAGCCATATATGTAAGGAACAAGGGCAACTATGTCAATAAGTAGACAGCTACTGGGGTCAATAAGATTTTGATGAGAGAACCATGCTGATTGTGATTTGTTTTGAATTTTATCTTACAGTCAGTCCCCTTCCTATATCATGCAAGCTCCAATATTTTCTATCATGAATTATAAAGTACTAGGTCTTTTTTACCCAGAAAGCCATTGCTTATTTTAAGTCTTCTTGGGGAAACAAAAGCTCTCATATTAAAACAATGTATCACAAAATACTTCTTGATTTTATTTTTAAAACATTCATCACTTATTCATCTTTGGCAAGAGAAATCCATCATGGTACTAAATATATTGGACTGCTCCTATTTACATCCATCAATAACTCTGAAGAATATGACTAACTCTCTTATTTAATGAAAAAAGATATCTTTCACTATTTATAAACACTGAAAGTCTAAATATTGTTAGTAAATGCAGAAATGAATTGGACTAATTAAACAAACATATATGAGGCCATTAGAATAAAAATGTTAACACATTTGTCTCTTTGTTTAAAATTTTTAGTCTTTATAAAAAAAAACTGTTGTAAATTCTCCAGGCAATAGCTATAATAAATTTTTCTGTATATTTTTCCATTTTTAGTTTTTATTTTTAAGGTACATATTAATCAATAAATAATATATAGTAGTAATAATTTATTAAGCAGTTGTAACTTCCTAACTGGCTTCTTATTTTTTAGTCAATGCTATGTTAAGGTTTAGCTTAATTAACTGACCTTCTGCTCAGTATTCCGTTATATTTTCTTTATCCATTTATTTTGTCATACCCCTCCCTCTTTCCATGGACATTTAGTTTACTTTTTTCTTCCTAAATTTTAATTCTGTATTGACTTGCATGCCCTAAATTTCAAATGGGGCTTCTGCTTGTTGATTCCTGTGCATATTCAATTTTACCATATCATCTCAGAGGTAGTTGACTTCATGCCAACAGCTTCAATGACTGTAGAAACCCAGCCTCCCATCCAACTACTTCCATAGGTATCAGCTCCCTATATTTTATACCTGTTGGGACACTTTCAGAACATTTGCATCATGCTACTTATGTTCACATTTATGGCACATATTTAAATTTATGGAACTACTAACCCTTCCTTGCCTCCTAACTTGGTCTTGAGAGGTTTTTAAGTCTGGATAGAAATGGAAGAACCACCTAAAGCCTCCAGAAATTGTGCTTAGTCATTTGGACTAAGCCAACTCCTCCTCTGTCCCACCCATGCCTACCACAAAAGCAAGGACTCCATATTTACAAAGAATAGAAGAAACTCTACTCATTTATTATTGGAAGATGGGAGTAGTTTGAGGAGGAAGACACCTTTGAATGAAATGTTTCCATCAATGTACTGAATCATAAGCAACTAATTTCCAGTAGATTCACTTAACCAAGATTCAGTGACTTTCTTTTTTGCATAAACTACCACAACTGGGTGTGCTTCATACTGGGGAATGATGTTAGTGGCAGAGGCTTTCTAAAGATCCCTGCAAATTCAGCCACCCATTTGAGAGCCACTTTCTCATAGAAACTTTTCAAAGATGTGTTGCCATCTTTCAGAAAGATATTTGTGATTCTTCCATATTACTCTCTTCCCATCTGTGAAAGATCTTTGTTAAGGTATTGGTAAGATCATTGGTGCAGAAATTCCATGTGTCCATGCCTCAGGCATCTTCAATGCAAAATATATGAAGTTCCAGCAGAGAGAAGCCTGACATGGTGAACTAAGCAGGTGGTGAATTTCACATGTGGAGTCATTTTATCTTAACCGCCTATACCCTGTATGACAACCTGGAAGAGACTGACACACACACTGAAGTTCTTCTGTGATTCCATTCAGCTTGTTATATATTGTATTAGTGTTCTGTGGCAGCTATAACAAATTTTCAAGAACTCGGTGGTTTAAAACAACAGAAATTTATTCTCTTACAGTTTCAGAGGCCAGAAGTCTGATAGTAATGTCACCAGGACAAAAGCAAAGCATTGGTAGAGCTGTGCTGCCTCCCGGATGTCCTAGTTGAGCCCCTTTCTGCATTTTATTTATAATATTAAGACGATACTAATATTCACTTCATAGGGCTGGTTTGGTGATTGAATAAGTTAATACATACAGAAGTTATATAAAATGTCTGGCACTTGGGCAACATTGAATAAATATTGGCCATTATTATTTGAATAAGAAAAGTGTCCATTCTGAAGTAATATTCAAATGAATTCATTTTCATCAATTATACATCCTCTGAGTCCGAAAGCAATCTGTGAGACAATCAGCTCCAAGGACAAGTGTGTCAACTGTAATAGGATTACTAATGAGACAGACTTTAAATTATGCCAGTTGTTCTCTGTCTATAGAAGACTTCAGGATACCTTTTATTTGTGAATAAAAAAACCAGCCACTTGAGTAGTTTCTTTTAGTAATGTCAATGTAAGAAACGTAGTCACACATTGCAGGGAGAGAGGATACTGGAAGAGGAGAGAAGACAAGATACCAAGAATACAATATTACAAGGCCTTCTCTTTCCTGCGATTTAACACACTCTGGGCCTAAAAGGCAGAATTTAAGGCGGGGGCTGGGGCAATGTGTATGTAGGATTATGGGACCTTCTGGAAGAAAGAGTTTTAAGATCCCAGATTCTTCTCCCTTGAGAATGATTGAAAATGGTTTCTGAAAGAACTTCTGAAGAAAAGAATCTGCTGCTGGAGACTCAGTAACCAGAGAAAAAGTGTATCTTTAGGTGTTGCTATTGTGGACCTTAGTATCTTGAATTCTCTGGATTTGCTGGAATTTTCTTTACAAAGCTTTCCTTAACCCTGACGCATTCTGCAATTTCTTCCAGGCCTGCTCCCTCATGCTTGGATTCCTTTTGCCAAAGATATGATGTTTTTATTTTTATCCCAAGGAAGGAAGTTTAAACGGAGGGTTCTGATGGCGGAGGTGGGACAGCGTGAGGAAAATAGAAGAATGTCATGAAAGCACTGGAAACTTTGTACAAACAGGAAAGAGCAAAGCACTCACTGGCTTTGTTTAGTAGAGGAACCAGTTTTCTACCTGAGAGAATCTGTAGGTTTCCATACATTTTAGAAACTTGGCCGTTGGTTGTGGATGCATTTAGACCTGGGAGAGACTAAACAGCCAGTTTCAAATTTGAAACGCTTTCAATGATTGCTTCTGCACCCCCCGGAGACAGTTTATTTGGAGCCTGATGGCGTCAGGGGCTGTCAGCTTGAGGCTGGCAAAAGTCGGCTACCAGCTGTCCTCACTTCGCACCAAGATCCAGCCACTAAAATCTCCTGGAAAGATCTCCCACTTCTCTTTCTTGGTGAGCGTTCCTGAGGTTTTTTCCAAGGGAAGGCTGGCACTGCTGAGATGAAAAAACAGATGGAATATACGTTCTCCAGAGCTCCGATTATGTAGACAGATGGAAGAGGAGGGGGTTGAGGGTGCCAGAAATTTAAATGGTGACATACCACATTTAGTAAGCTGCCAGCATGTGCATATTTTGTTTAATTAGCAGTTTCTGTAAGTCACAAGCATATGCTCTGTTACTTCTTGTTGTTTTAATAGTAAGTTATTATGTTCTTTAGTGAAATCTTATGTCTTCTCTGAGTGAGTTTTGCTTATGATATGCAACGCAGTAGCATATGTCATGCCCAGCCTTTCCTGCACGTGCCCCGTCACCCCCTTCCTCTACCACCTTGCCTCTTCTTATCCTGCAAATAGGCATTGTGTGGAGACACAGAAGAAAGGTAGGTGCAGATTCTACTGTGAGGTCTGTGTGGGAATGGAGTATGGAAATGGGCCAGAGAAGGCGTGGGGACCAAAGGAATCTAACACATATCTAGAATTAGGACATGCCCTGTTAAATTCTGATAAACATTGGAAGCCAGAGGATCACAATGGAATGGGTAGCAAAGACAAAAATCTCAGGGACATATCCAGACAGAGAAGGATAACGGACTAAGGATGCCATTAGCAAAGAGCCTGATACTGAAAGGAAAAGTCTCTGAGGCAGGTGCTCCTTGTCTGTGCTTCTATTATATGTGGGATTATCAAATGAGGTGGCATTGCCACTTTACTGAGACTGCAGCTCAGTCCACTTGACCTTTGGAATCCAAGTTTTTATAGTGTCCCCTCCTTGTGTCATTTCTAAGATGTCTCAGAAGATGCCTGCATGTTCCAAAGAACTCTCCTGGTATTGCTTGCCTCCTCAGCCCACTATTTGCATATGTGTCACATTTTCTGTGCCGTGGACCACCTCCAGCAAATTTCTAGACCAGCTCTCTATTGTATGGCTTCATGGCAAACATTGGCAGAGAACTCTTCTTAGTCCTTAGTAGTAACTGGGACAAAACTTTGTTTAAAAGGCTTTATTAATACACGAATAGAAAATGAAAGATGACACTGAGATGTGGATACTCTTGTATCCTACTTGCCCAGACCATAGTTCATTCCCAAAGAGTGCTTCTCTGTCTTGATGCCAGGAGTATCTGTAGGTCAAAAACTATGAAATAATACATATCTGAGTTTCCCATAAGACAACAATCAAACTGCTATTCAGGGTTGCAGTCTCAGTTGAAGGCTCGACAGGAGAAAGTTTCTGTTTCAAATTCACATGGTTATTGAACAGATTTGTTTTCTCATAGTTTTTTAGACTGAGGGCCTCAGTTCCTTGGTGGTTGCTGGCTGTATGCTTCCTTCAGTTCCCCTCTGGTAGGTCTCTTTAAGTTTCTCTCCATGTATGCAGCTCACAACATGGCAGCTTTCTTCATCAGTATGGGTAACTAAGAGGGCAAGAGAGAAAGAGTGAAAGTAGGACAAAAGTCATGGTCATTTGTGACATAATCATGGAACTTCTATCCCATCACTTTTGTCATATTCTGTTGGTTAAAAGCAAATCACTAGGTCCCATCCACATGCACAGGGAGAGATTGGACAAAGAGTGAGTGTCAATAGCCAGGACGTGGAGATCATGGGAAGCCATCACAATGGATGCTAACCATAGTGACCAAAGCTTTGAAAATATGTTTTCTGGCTCTAATAATCAAGTTGAAAAAAATAAGAATTATATCATTAATTCCAACTGATTTTTTCATCTCATCATTACCTGAAAAGCACTTGACATGGCTTATCTTTACCTTTAACAACTCCCTTGCATGCTACTCCCCTTCAGGGCAAGATGAAAGGTTTGGAAGAGTCAATATCACAGGTTCCTTCCAACACTAAAAATCAAAGTTTTGTTTTTGTTTTATTTCTAGTGTATTAGACATCATAGGGGCTCTGCAGTTGTTCGTTAACTTGACTTTAGTTAGTTGAGAAGTTTACAGACAGCAAGTTGACATGATGATCTTCAAAACAGGATTGGCTTAAAAAATGTAGACTGATTTCATATGTGTCAACTTTGAATGTAATGGAATTTCTCCCTACAGTCCCCACAGCCCTTTTCTGCTAATTGTCACTCGCAAATTGCAAGTAAACAAAAATTTCTTTGCCTGTATTGCCTCTGACTTCTTTTTTAATACCTCAGCTTGTTCTTTTATAGAACCCTTCCTCTTCTTCCATTTAGCCTCTTGAGTGAATAATTGATGGTATTTCGAAGGCAGGAGATGAGAACTTAGGAGGAGAATATTTCTGTTCCTTTGTTTTCTTGCAGAACGGTGTGCTTCCCAGGATGGATTATTATTCTTGTCTATTTATGCAGTCTTGGTCCTTAACCATGTCTCAAAGAAAATCCTTCTTTTTTTTCTTCAAATGGAAGAATTTTTCTTATAGTTTTCAGGAGCAGAGGCTAAGTTGGGGTGAGGTCCCCTGGGTCTTCAGGAATTTTATATCTATCTCAAAGCTTTAGTAGACTTAGAAGTATAAGTAAAGATTTTCTTAGTTTTCCCTCTTCAAAATTTAAGCTAAAATGATATTGTAGCTTTCTCAAGAGGAGGGACATAAATGATGAGGCAGAAGCTTGTTCTCACTTGGGTGGCCACCAGCCAAGGAGGAAGAGATCCGATTCATTTCCTAACTGTTCAAGCACTCATAGTTAAAAGACTGAGTCTGTAGTGGAATAAAGATGAATATTAGGGGCAGTGAGGTTCTTTAAGAGCTAGGAAAATTCTGGGTTTGATTTATTCTAGCTCTTTAATATTAGAGAAGTTACTTAAGCTCTCTGAGTCTTGTTTTACTCCTCTGTGCAAAGTTTTAATATTGTCACGGGCTTTTGTTCATTTTAAATGGGTATACAAAACTCAATAATTCATAAACATTAGTATTGTTGACTAGTTGATTATGAGTGAGAACACATGATGAGTTAATGTTTACTATTCTGTCATTAAGACTATTAATTTTACATTTTCCACGTGTTCTATTACATCATTCATTTATTCTTTCAACTTTTTTTTTCTTTTACTTGGCATTATTTTAGGTCAGGGTTTCTTAATGGCAGTCCTATTGACATTTTGGGGCAAATAATTCTTTTGTATAGAGGGCTATCCTGTGCACTGTAATATGTTCAGCAACATCTGGACTTGACTCACTAGGTGCAGATAGAACCCATCCCCCCGCCTCTAGTTGTGGCAATAAAAAATATCTCTCTAAACACAGGAGCAAGTTGGCTCCCTTTGAAAGTCACCATTCTGCATGCTAAACTGAAAGACTGTTAAATTACCTGCAAAACTCAAGCAGGCAATTAAATATCTGATTTCAAAGCTAAGGAACAAGAGAGAACTCCACAGTTGGGACTTAAAAAAAATCTAGTGAAAATAAAGAAAAGCGATGAAATCACCTTTTGAAAGGGCACAAAATAAAAGAATCGGCTAACTACGGCTGAAATTCTGAGGAATACTGTCAAAAAATGATTGCTAGAGGTTCTTCCAAATCCATTCTTCCACTCTCTTATGGTAATAAAATTTTAGCTATTCTCATGCTCATCAGGCCAGAAACCACATTTCCCAGCATCCCTTGTGGCTTCATGGGCTTATGTCTAAGTTCAGCACCTGGGGTAGGAGTACAGGTGGTGTATGCAACTGTTGGGTCATTTTAAACTTAGAGGTAAGTTGATTGGCTTGGGAAACCACACTTTTTCCTACAACTGGCTGGAATCCAGCGAGGGCTGTGTCTCTGCTTCAGTCATAGAGATAAAAACAATTCTATTAGGTAAAAGAGAATGTTTATGCAGGAGTCAGAAACCAATGATGTGAAATGATCCAGAAAAGTGTGATATAATGAAAGTCAAGGAAATTAAAGATCGTCAGGTCAGGAAAAGTAATTAATAGTACCACAGAGGTAAGCCTAGTTAGATGAGAGGTAAAAAAGTCATTAGGCAAGTTGATTACCTTAGTGATAGTGATTTGGAGAGAGTTCTGGAAACAGCACTATAATTGCAATCTAGTCAGAAAAAACTAGAAATATGAAATAGGACATGGTTAACATTGGAAAAAATTTGAATGAAAAGGTGATGAATTAAATGTAAATAATTTGGGGGTAGGTAAAATATTTAAGAAGGGTTAATTTTTTGTAAAAAATTGCTTTGAAATAATTACAGATTCATAGAGATGTGCAAAGAAATGTGCACGTGGCCCTAGACATTCTTCACTGGCCTTTTCCAATGTTCAGTCTTGCATAACTGCAGTATCAGGAACCTGACATCAGTATAATCCACAGAATTTATTCAGATTTTACCATTTATGCATGCATTTAAGTGTATGTGTGTAGCTGTATAAAATTTATCACATGTGTATCTTTTTGTAACCATTACTACAGTCAAGACACTTAACGGTATCACAAGACTGTCTTCTGTTATCCCTTTATAGCCTCACCTGCCCCTTCTCCCTAAACTTCTGCTATCAGTAATCTGTTCTGTATGTTTATAATTAGGTTTATTCATGAATGCTTTATAAATAGAATCAAGCAATATGTAACAGTTTGGTATTGGACTTTTCACTTAAATAATTTTCTAGAGTTTTTCCAAGTTACATGTTTATCAGTAGTTTTTTCTTCTTTTAACTGCTGAGTATAGTATTCAGTGGTCTGAATGTACCATGGTTTATTCACTGAATGAAAAGCAACTGAGTAGTTTCCAGTTTTTTTGCTATTAAAATGAAGCTGCTATAAAATTTTCTTTATAAGTTTCTATCTGAAAATGTTTTTATTTCTCTGGATCTGTGGTTAGCAATGTGCAGAGGGAGGCTGCTAAATATAAGGGGATGGAAAGAGGGGTCACATTAGGTGGTGAACTTATTATGCATCAAGTTGACAATGCACTGTAGGACTGTATGCCTGAAACCTATGTAATCCTTGCTAACAGATGTCACCCCAATAAGTCTAACAATAAAAATGAATTAAAAAAAAAAAAAAGACACTACGTTTGAGAAAGGAGGTCTCAAATAAATGGTTTAATTTGTTACCTAGGAAACTAAACAAAACCCAAAATGAAGAGAGGAAAGGAAATAATCAAGATAAGAGCAAAAATAAATAATCAACACTCAGAAATTTGTCCCAAAAGACCTTTATAGAATACTCCACCCCTATAAAAGAGGAATACCTATTTTTTTCTCAGTAGACATGTACCTGTATTAACCATGCCCTGAACCATAAAACAAATCTCAACAAATTTAAGAGTGCTCAAATCACACAAAGTATGTTTTCTGACCAGAGATGAAAAGAGAAAAATGATTGAGAAAAAGCAATGAAACCCAAAGGTAGTTCTTTAAGAAGGTCAATAAAATGGAAAACTTCCAGCTGAACTGAAGAAAATACAGAGATCCAAATTACTAAAACCAAGAATGAGAGCAGAGACATCCCTAAATATCCTGCTGATGTTAAAAGACTAATGGAAAGTATTAGATGGAGGCAGATTAAAATCACAATCAGATGTTACTATACCTATCAGAATGGATAAAATGAGAAAGGCTGACCATACTGAGATTTGAAAGAACTAAAACTCTCATACACTGCTGGTGTTGACATAAATGGCATAATAACTTTAGAAAATTTTTGGCTGTACTTAAAATGTTAAATATATACCTAGTGTACAATGAAGGTATCCCATTCTTAGATAATTGCCCAAAATAAATGAAAGCATGTGTCTTTACATAAACTTGCAAACTAATGTTCACAGCAGCTTTATATATAAAAGATAAAAACTGAAAACCACGCAAATTTCCAACAGTGGAATAAACAAATTGTGTTACAGCCCACACAGTAGTATTGCTTAACAATGAAAATAAATGAAATATTGATACATGCAATGATATAAATGAATCTCAAAATAATTATGGTGAGCATAAGAAACCAGAGAGAAAAAAATGAAGCATATAAGGTATTATTCCATTTATATGAAATTCTAGGAAAAGCAAATGAAACTTATTTATAATGTCCGAAAACAGATGCCCTGTATTAGGAGGATTGGAGCCATTGAGAGTAAGAGGTGGGAATGGGGGAATAAAGCCTCAGTGGTGTGGATATGTTTATTATGTCGATCATTTTGATGATTTCATGGGTGTATATGTATTTCAAAATTTCTTACTTTAAATACAGTTTTTTGTACCTGAAATATGCCTTGATAAAATCATAAAATCAAACCAACACAATATAAAACCTCTTCATTAAATCAAAGATTCATTGGGAGGCTGGAGCACCAGGTCTGGATAACAAGAAGGAACCAGGAAAGTTTGGCAACTAAAAGTATAGGCAAGATCATAAAGTTATAAAACTCTGAGATAAGGCAGTGGCAAGGCCTCCAAGAAAAACCAGGAACTACCAGGTGAAGAAGACAAAAATCTACTAAATAAAGATGAGACAAGGAAACCAGCCAGAACCGGCCAAGACCAAGATGGCAATGAGATTCATCTGCAAGTAACCTCCAGCCACACTATACTGTCATTGTAATACATTCCCATACTAAATGGCACACTCCCAGTGCCATGACACTTTTGGAGAAGACCATACAAGGGCAAAAGGGGGTGTAGCCCCAACTCCTGGAAGAACCCACCCCTTCTGAGAGCTAATAAGAATATTCTTCTCCTTGTATTCCCATATTAAAAAACCTAACTAGTAAAAACCAGTGCTGTAAGCCGGGTCAGGGCTGTCTCTTACATAAGGGCAGCTTCTACTCTGGCTGTGAAGTGAACGTTCCCTTTATTTTCTCACTTACACTTAAATTCTTTCCTGGAGGAAACTAAGTACCCTCTTTCCTGGAACAACTCTCTGTGAGCCACAAAGCATTGAAGCCACTGCAGGACCTCTAGCTCCACAGCCATTGTGAATGATCTGTTGCTTTCTCTTTGTAGCACTACCTGGTTGTGGCATCATGCCTGAAACATATCCCAGGGCCCTAGCCTCCCGAAGACTGGGAGGTGGAGGAGCTCTGTCACCTCTGCATTGGTAATGGGAGCTGTGACCGCTCCTCTCACCACGAACTGCATGGAGAGGTTGTCTCTCAGCACATAGAAAGAGCTCCCATTCTGCGTAGCCAAGAGGGAAAAAATGACAACTGATTCTCCAGGCATTCACATGATGTAGTTTCTGATGGCATAAGAAGCCCTCCAGTCGTAGGTCTCTCTGACGTACCTATGTCGCGAGCATCCTGCCCCATGCACTCCTGGCTTTCTAGTTAGTTAGGGACACAGCAGAAATTCCCAATTCTGACCCCTCTGGTACTTACACATTGTGCACTTTCACATGCAAGATTTGCTCCTCTAGTCCCTGGGATGTGCTACTGTAGCAGACATTTAGTCTTAGAGGATGTAGGAAGAGATAAAAATTTTTTCCTAATGTCTTTCTAACGTCTCTGCTTTTAGAAGTAGCCAGCCCATGTTTCTGATTTCTCCCAGTTCTATACTCTGTGCGGGGCCGACTCTCCCTCTAGTGGTGGATGTGTGTCATCCTCCCGCAGATAACCCGAAGCCTATGCTTCAGTGGCATTCAAATTTTGGATGGCTATTTACATAAAAAACATATTTTACATGTCAACACTGTTCACATATGCATATATGACTAAAATAAAATTTTCAAAAAAACAATATTTACCCTTTCGGTGCAATATAATGAGGTATTTTGTATTCTGTTGCCCTTTCATTTAGAAAAAAATAGTTATGACCCACTAATTGATTTAATGATTTCAAACACCAGTAATTTGCAACCCATACTTTGAAAAACAGTGCTTTAGAGTGTTGTTAAAACCTTGTGATGTATTAATAGGTATGTCCCAAATAGACATATGCAAACACGCACACTCTGTGACCAAATGCTTGATAATCAGCATACCCTGTTACTTCATTTTATTTTGATACATTTGCATACAGGGACTTGGAAAAGCCTTGAAGTAAAGAAACCTGCTTAACTTTGCATAACTTAGTGTTTCCTGAGCTTCACCACAAAATGTGTATTCCCAGTAGATACGAATAATAAAATTAAACAAATCATATGAGTAGAATACATATGAATACTCATGAAATGAGTATTCCAAGGAAGGAGATTTTGGGGAATTCTTTAAACATGAGGTAGAAAACAATGTGGTTTGGTGGCAGGAGGTTTGAAGGTGGAGGGGGAAGAGCTCTGTTAAAACTAAGGAGTTCGATCTTCAAGTTACAGTTAGGAAATCGGATCTCTTGGTTTGCCTAACTCGTATCCACAGGTTCTTTGCACCTGCTATTGCTATCAAATGGTTAGAAGTCTAGATGGAGAGTACAATCAATGATGGAGGCAGAGCAGAGGCCCAGAGGCCTATGGGAATGTGCTGATCCACTGATAGTCAGGTCATTGGCTCATAGTGACTAGCAGAAATCTAAATCATGATGGGTTAGACATAAGGGAGGATCCTAAAATACCAGCAATTTATTTATAAAAAATTGTGTTTATTCTTACATGTTTAAACTTCAGTCACCTTCAAAATACTCTCCATTTGATGCAATAATACATCTATCAAGACACCTTTTCCATTGCTCAGAACAGTTTTTGAACTCATTGATTAGGATGCTTTTTAGTGCTTCTGCTGTTTTTTTGTTTCACCTCTTCAATATCAGCAAAACCTTTCCTTTGAGGACATTTTTCTTTTTTCTTTTTTTTTTGTTTTGCAGGGCAGGGGGTAGTTCCCTGGCTGGGGATTGAACCCAGGCCGCAGCATTGAGAGTGCTGAAGCCTTAGCCACTACACCACCAGGGACGAGGACATTTTTCTAGGGGGAAACAAACAAAAAAAGTCATCGGGTTGACATCAGGTGACTAGGGAGGATGGGGCATGGGGTCATGCCATTTTTGGTAAAAATCTGATGAGCACTCAGGTGGTGTGGAAACAAAATTTTACTGCCACACATTCATGTAAATCACCAATCATGAAATGGGCAGATGCTTTGAAAGAGTCTAAAAATTTTCATTGAAGTTGGACATAGCCTCTCATAACACCAGCTGGGACACTGATGCAGACGGGTTCCTAGAACACTCACCTGCAGGGGAAGCCTGTACTATAAGGGCCCACACTCCAGAAGACAATTCTGGTTTTTTTGGCGGGGGAGGGGCCTCTCCTTGTACATGATTCTTGAAACAGATGAAGATTAGATAAATACAATGAGAGTAGTAAACAAATAGCCAGCTGGACAACTCCTGGAAGACTGAAGAACAGTGCAAGGTCAGAAGCATATATTGTACCTGGGGTGACATGGCACCAAGGAAAGCAATCTAGGTAAGAAAACAAGCCAAGGTTAGAGTGAGAGCCTGAGACAGTTAAGTCTTATTCACTGCAGTAAAATTCTGTTGGAGTACCTTTCTTCCCCTTCTCCAAGAAATTGTCTCATCTACAGATCCTACTTAAGAGGTTAATATACCTCCCGTAATAATACTGTGACACAAATTCTTTGCCCAGATGATTAAACTGGGGTGAAAAACCCAGTCCTAGCCATAACAATCACATATTCTCTTGAAAATGAATTTGTTCAGAGAGAATATAATGTTTTGAGTCACTGGACTGAAAAGTTTGATGGAATCCTAATGAGCTAGCCATATTTGCTCACCCTGCCTGTACCCCAAAGGCAAGTTGAAAGAATCAAACCCACTGAAATAAACAGAGGAAAGGAAGCAACTTTGTTTTTATTCCTAGTCTTTCATGATGCTCAGCCATAAATCCTAATCTGAGGTGCTGTGAGATAACATGTCCTTCCCAAACTATCCCATTTTGCTTCAATGAGTTAGAAACATGTCAGCATTGAACTATGTCAACCTAAAAGAAACCTGTATCTTATTTTAGGCAAGAAGCCTTTGAGGTGTCTGCAACCCACCAGGAGTATGAACTCTGGAGGAGACAATTATTGGGAATTTGGATGTTGGATATAACACAAAGTTTCTCATACAAATTTGAGAATAAAAACCTTTATGTGTAGAATCACCAGTCTTGGCAAATATGCAGTATCTGTCATAATGAGCAAAGATGTAATATGTGGTATATATTTATACTAAGAAACTATTTGTTATCAGAAATTCAAACTTAGCTAGGAGTTCTGTATTTTACCTGGCAATTCTACCTATGTAGCGATGCTTAGCCGTTCTTGGCCCACATGGAAGATTTTGGCCAAGGTTCCCTTCCACCTTTCCGATGAGAGAATTGACTAAATATTTGTACACAAGAGATGAGGCAGGTAATGGTAGGGAGCAGGTAGATATGAGCAACACGATGGGTGGGCAATAGTGTAATGGGTGCTTTGCACCCCCGGGCCACTCCCCAGGGATCATCCAGGTCCCACTCCTGGGGACTAATGTTGTGATTAGAACCTCCTGATAACAGAGGAGTAAAATCCAATCAGAATTCTCAGTGGCAGACTGTGAAATCTTGCCCTTGGCCTGACTTTAGCCTCCTTATATTATAATGATATCAAATTAGCATTGTACTCCCCGCCACCACCACCTTGTGGTTCTTCTGTATGCATTCTGGGTAAGGGTAGGAACACAAAGAAAGAAGTCATATAACCTACACACATCAATCAAATGACCTAAGCCTGTACTCAAATGACCCCAGTCTGTATGTCACAGACAAGGCTGGCTCAGAGCCAATAGCCAGCCCCCACACCCTTCCATGCCGTTCCCTCTCTTGACCTGGCCCATTTCTGTCTTGAACCATATCTCAATAAAGCTTTCCTTTGTTTCACTGATCTGTAATTCTTTATTGGGTCCTCAAGAATTGAGCCCCTTGCTGCACCTGGCAGTGACAGAAAGGTGACAGTAGTAAGGTAGTGAGTGTTGTGACAGCCTAAAAACATTTAGATTCATTGAAAACCTCATCCTTCTTTATTCACATAAATGATACTTTTTAAATAGAGAATTGCTTATTCAATTTTTTATTCATTCAATAAATACTCATAGAAATCCTGCCAGATGTTAAGTCTCACTCCAGTCCTGATTGA